>PVHP010021691.1:0-29086 GCA_004024765.1 Zapus hudsonius | reverse complement strand
TCTCTCTCTCTCTCTCTCTCTCTCTATATATATATATATATATATATATATATATATATATATATATATATATATTCTGTAGCATATCTGCAAGAAGAGGGATGGATGAAGAGATATGAGCAATGAGGTAACAGGTATGGGGTATGAGCAATGTGATCTGAGAGAAAGCAATAAAGAGAGAATGTGCATTCTTCCACCCATACATGGTGTATGTGTGTTTGTGTGTGTGTGTGTGTGTGTGTGTGTGTGTTTATCATTGCCCCCGCGGGCGGTGGGCAGGGACAAGTGGTGCCGAAACCCGGGACACACATTCGTCAACCCACACGCGGTGTGTGTGTGTGTATTTGTATGATCACTGCCCTCCGTGGGCGACGGGCAGTGATACACTTGCAGTGGCTGGGGGTCCTTGTGTGTCCATTCTCTCTGCCTTTCTTCTGTCTCTCTCTTCTTGCAAATAAATAAATATAGTATAAAATTCTGTTCAAGTTTATGATATTCTGAATGGAAAAAAAAACTTTATGCAAGAGGCAGTTCCAGTATGGTTGACCAGATGTCCCTCTGCATGCTTGGTGGGTACCACTGAAACCCACACCAGAGGGAACGACCATGCAAACACAAGTTTCAGCCACTTCTCTGCCCTTTCTATGCACATGAAATACTGACTGGGAAGCTTTGGGTGCCTCTCGACGCAACCCTCAGAAAAGCTCTCATGCACACGATTGCTGTCTTGGTAAGAGGAGGCGTACACAACACAAATACATGTGGTCAAGGCATACTACTACTAATAATAATTGTATTATTATTTCCATCAACTGCCTACATCAATTCACAATGGGTGTTCACATGGAAACACAATCACACACTTGATTGTTTTGGGTGGAGACTCACATGGTGCTGCCCACGCTTGGCCAAGTGAATCAGTCGAAGTGTGTTTGCATGGGTCATGTTGGAACTGGATAACCGACCCCCTGACTGCTTGCCTAAGGGGATAAAGGCAAAGCTTTCTTCCCTCGTTGTGTAATAGAACTCATAAGCCAAAGTCCCAGAGGCAGACATGGGACAGAGGGCAGAGGGCACAGGACAGAGGGCAGAGGAGCCAAGACTGGCAAGCTCAGGGCAGAACATGGAGCTCAAGTCCAGAGGCTTTCCATTTGCTCTTCACTTAATCCATTCTCCTTAGGATAGCCTCCTCTAAAGGGAGAGCCTCCTCTGAAATATAGAGAATTTTCTGGCACACAATACTGATGCATCCTGTTCATACAAATCCCCACTGAACCCTGCCATATGCTAAGCACCGCAGCGGGGGAAATAATGAAGAAAAACCAAGTCCCTGCTCTCTGGGAGGTCAGTGTAAGAATGGGAAGTTGTAAGTAAGTCAATACGCATGTTTTAATGGGAGAATGGTACTACTGTCCCTACTTTTACAAGGCAATTATGTCTGAAAAACACACAAAAGTGCCTTTAAACCTAACTTACTTAGCCTTCCAGCTGCACCCAGCCCACCTCAGCTTGCTCTGGAGACGGCTGAATAGTGGCCTAAAGTCAGGTTCATCATATCACAAAGTATTGAAGGCCTCATGAAATTCAATGAGCCCTGTGCCACAAGTAAAATACAGGTGGAGCCTTCACACCATTATAAAAGTGAAATGTCATTAAGTCAAGAGTGTGGCTTGGTTCAGGAGTCTGGCTTCCAGTGCTGTGGAAGGGAGGAGGGAGGAGGGCACAACCATCAGCTAAGATTGCCAGTTTCTTTTTCGTTTTTGATTTTCATGTGTGGAGCGTGTGTTCATGCATATGTGCAGATGGGCTCAGAGGCCTGCAGAGCCGCAGAGATCCCGGGTTGTCGGGGGCGAAAGCCTTTGGGGGCCTTTGGAGGCACACCCTGGCTTAATCTCAGGACGGCACCTGATAGCCTGCCAAGAGGGGCTTGGCTTAATGAGTTTCAGGAGGTGATCTTGATTGGCTATTATACACAGGTTCTTATTATAAGACTGACCATTAGCCCCCTGATTGGCCAGGAAGCTCTATATATTCTGCCTCCTTCCCCGCAATAAATGTTCGTTCACCCCTAAGTGGTGTGTGTGTGTATATTTGTGTGATCACTGCCTCCGCGGGCGGCCGGCAGTGATACTGGGTGTCCTTCCTCTAAGGCTTATCTGTCTAGTTCCATCCTGGCTGGAGATGTGGTGCTGTGGATTTTTGGTCTCTGCTTCCCATGGGACTTGGGTTACAGATATGTGTAGACACCCCCACCCCACAAGCTGTCTATATGGGTCTTGGAAATTGAAGTTAGGTGGTCTCAGGCCCTTTTGAGTACTAATGCTTGCAGTGAGTACTCTAACCCACTGAGCCATCTCTCCAGCCCAGGAATCCACTTTTAGAGATGGCACACACACTGTGTGATGGTTAAGTTTATTCGTCAACTTGACCTATGTAATAATCCACGGTAATCTTGGGCGGGTCTCTGAGTTTGCCTGCAGAAAGGATTGACAAAATCCTTTTGGGATTTTGGAAAAGGGAGGAGTTCCTTTCTACAGAGTGAGCCCTTCCCCCCAGTGGGTGGACCTTCCAAGGGGACTAAATATAAGGAAGCTTGAGGGGAAGGGAAAATCTTCCTTCCTCCCCCAGCTGCTGGTGCTTGTTCATGACTTGCTCTCGCATCCTGCTCTCCTACCCTTCCTGGATATTGGAACCCAGTTTCCTCAGCCTCACATCGTGGACTGTAGAGCAGCCGCTCCCCACGGAGCCTTCAGGCCTTCTGGGCTGGATTGGGACTGCTGCCATGTGGACTGAACAGTTACTGGTTTCCTCGCCTGTGGGCCTGCAGACTGCTATTGTTGGACTGTCATAAACTACCCCAATAAATTCCCTTTTATTATAATCCATTCTATCAAGTCTGTTTCCTCTAGAGAACCCTGACTAATACACACCTCTTTACTTAAACTATCAAAATTAAATCCTCTCAACTTTGGGTTTCTTTGTTTCAGGATCCATGCTATATACTGAAGAAGTGTAAGCTAAGCAATGGATCTAGGTCTCGGGAAGAGAGGAGGTTTACATTCTTGTCTTTGCTTTGAGAAAGCAATGAGCTCCAGCACCTCCACTTTCAAGACATCACTTTGTTTAGTCCCTCCATACTAGAGCCAATGGAAGCACCCAGACATTAAAGAAATTAAGATAGGGCTGGAGAGATGGTTCAGTGGTTAAGGCACTTGCTTGCAAAGCCTAAGGACCTGGATTTGATCCCCCAGTACTCACATAAAGCCAGATGCACAAGGTGGCACATGCATTTGGAGTTGGTTTGCAATGGCTGGAGCCCCTGGCACACCCCTTCATTCCTTCCCTTCCTCTCTTCTTCCCTCCCTCCCTCCTTCCCTTCCTCCCTCTCTCTCTCTCAAATAAATAAAATATTTTTAAATGAAGATAAAACATTTTATAAGATCCCATAAGTTGGGCTAAGGATGTAGCCTAGTGTCAAGCACTTGCCTAGAATGTTCTAGGACCTGAGATGAGTTGCCATCACCCCTTGGGGTGGGGTGGAAAAACATCTCCTAAACCAATTAAATCGGAAGACTAAGTCTGGAAGGGGAACCTTTGAGTGCAGTGAACCTTGGGCCTCCCAGAGCCGACCCACAGTGCTCAGCAGGCAGCGAGACTGGATGGAACACAGTGGAGGCATTTGCACTAATATTGGGGTGGTGTTGCGGTCAGCTTTCTAGTTGCTGCGCAGAAAGAACTCAAACAAAAGCAGCTTGTGGAGGAATGGGTTTATTTGGCTTACGGTCTGGAGGGGAGACTCCATCCTGGCAGGGAAAACGATGGCATGAGCAGAGGGGTGGACATCACCTCTGCCACAGCACTGCAAACAGTGGCAGGAAGGTGTGCCAAATACTGGCAAGGGGAAGCTGGCTTATAACCCCCATAAGCCCACCCCCAACAACACAGCTCTAGTGAGGTTCTAATTCCCGAACTGCCATCAGCTGAGGATCGATTTATCAGAACACATTCATTTGTTTGTGGGGGACACCTGGATCAAACCATGACAGGTGGCAAGTTTTAGACAGCTGCTCCCAAGAGCCGCTGTGGGGCAGGTGAGGGAGAAACTGAGGCTGACAAGCTGGATATTAACATGGGAGGCGTCATGATGCCCAGGTCATGACCACCGCTGGGGGCAGAAGGGAGGGCTGAGGTGCAGCCACGGGTACTGGGTACTGACACTTCACCTCTCTCTTCTGTGCAAAAGAAGCAAGTAAACTGATTATCTACCTGGGAGCATTTTAGAGAGCAAAACCAGCCACCCTGCCTGAGGCGTATATCTGGTCTCACTCAGCTGGGTCAGAAGGAAAAAATTAATTTCTTGATTTGTGAGAATCATTCTTTAAGCATCTTTCAACTAGATTCCCCACATACATAGTTTCTCCCTGTTGGAGGGGGAAAAACACCCACCAGGAAAATTTGAGTATTTGTTACATCCTCCTCCAGCCAGCCAGCATGAACCCCCTCATCAAACATTCTTTATGGGCAACTCCCTCCAGCCTCAAAGCCAGCAGGAGAGGATTCCTGGGAAGCAAGAATGAGAGGTCCCCGAAGGCTCTCGAAGGCTCCATGGTGTAGCCACATTCTCTGTGTGTCTTGACAGCATGCAGCGTTACCACAGCCTGCCTCCCAAAGTCCCATACATTCAGAGCCAGGGACCAAATAGGAAGTGTCCAGGTGCCAAAATAAATGTGGCTCCTCCCTGGGGTGGTGGCCAGGCCCTGGATTTAGACCACAGCTGAAAGGGCCCTTGGAAAACCTTTGGAAAGTTCCCCTAGGAAGATGGAAGAAATGTGCACACCCACCATGTCTGCAGCCATCCAGGTAGCCAGATCAAATCTAATCTGCAGACAACTTCAGGCTTTGCAGGGAGTTGAAGCTCTGGGCAGAAAACTTCCTTCTGTCCAGGGTGTCCTCCACAGAAACTGAACCATTCTGAGGAAAGGGACCAAGCAGGGTCAAAGTCTGGTCCTGGGTATGGGGACTTTTTGTATGTCTCCTCTTTTGTTCTCCTTCCCCTCAAAGCCCTGCATTTTCCACTGCTTCAGAAGCAGACTTTCAATGTGACCCCTGAGAGAGAAGCCAAGACGAACTAAGTGAGGGCTGCCCAAGGGCAGCGGGTCCTCATCTTCTGATGAGAGGGAGGGAGGGAAGCAGGGAGGGAGTCCAGGAGAAAGAGGTCAGTTCCAGCATCTGGACCCCCCTCGCCTTCACCTTAGGTCAGGGTGGTCCTCCCTGATAGCTACAGGAGCTCACAACACTGAGTCAGAGGGAGGGGGGAGAGAGGGAAAGCCAGGCCAGTAAAAAGCCCCCCAGGGCTACCACACAGCTTTATTAGATTCTAACCAGGACTCCCTCTGTGGAGAGCTGGGGCCATCCTAGTAAGAAGGCTCAGCTATCCTCTATTTAGCCATGCCTGTCACCTCTGTGTCACCACACTGTTACCCTGGGACATTTGGACCAGCCTAGCAAAAACCCAGTCTCAACTTGTCCTTTACAAAGAAGAGTAGCCACTTGGAGGAATGTAGGCGAATGTGGTCAGGGACCAACTGCCTCCTGGGAAGGAAAGAGTGATAGTCCCTGAACCTGTCCTTCAGAAGATAGTGTGATCAGACCGTCTTGATCAGAAGGACCCCTGCTGAGAAGCCGTTTCAGGGGAGTGCAATCTGAGTGTGCCCTGGGTTCAATCCCACTATCCTTGGAAGATAAGAGATTTGGGCAAGTTGTCAGAGGACCACTGCTAACTAAGACTCCCAGGGAAGAGAAAACATCCTGAGGGCTGAGCACGTTCCCCTTCAACACACTCTGGGTTTTTTAAATCCAGACAGTCATAACTGGAACGCTAAAGAGTCTCCTTTATCTTTCTCAAAATAATACATCATTGCTGTGGGTTTTGAGTTCATCAGAAGTAATGAAGGCAGAGGGCACATTGAACTTAGGGGCCCAGGTTTTACTAGGGACACCGTGGCCAGAGAAATTACGATGGTGGAAGATTGGAGCCTGTCGATAGTTCACAGGTCTCTCTCCCTTTAATCTTAGCCTGTTATTTAGAAGCAAGGTGGGCCTCTGAGTTAAATAGAGCCTGGCATTTTTGATCAATTTTTCTTTTGGCAGGGGCATTTGAGAGAGAAATATAAGACACTGTAATTTGGGCAAGAGGAGACTGAGCATCTAAATTAAATCAAAAATTTGGGCTCACCTTGGTCAAACAGATCAGGTGGTGAACAAACCTGAAGCTGGTCATGTACTGTGACTTCAATCAACATTCCTTTACATTGTGTCGTGTTTAAGAAAAATGACAAGTGTGCATGGGAAGGGCAAAATGTCCTCAGAATTTCAGATAATTTGGGAACCTTTCAAACAGTTTTTAAATCATCAAGAAGAAATATAGGGAGAAATGAAGATGCTTTGCAGGTTTGGAGTGGTGTTTGGGCCTCATCCTGTGGTCTCAAGTGCTTCAGCAGCACCTCAGAAGAGCCTTGGGAGGTCCAGAGAAAGGAGGCTGTAGAAGTCTTCCCAGAGCAGGTCTGACATCCAATGGTGGGATTCAACCAGACAGAGGCGGGATGGAGAGATGAGTCTAGGCTGGGAAAGAAATCCAAACCAGGATGAACATAGGAATTTACCATGGAATATTCCAGAGACTTTGAGGAGACAAAGTACATAGGACTGGTGCAGGAATGGCTCCTTTCAGGACTGTTATTTCTTGCAGGGGTCTGGAATGCATCGCAGGGGTCGTCTTTCATATGTGAAAGTATTATAACCAGGGAAGGCCCATGTTCGGCCCACTCATTGAATTCAGAACCTTTCCTCCCCAAAGCCTCAGTGTGAGCCCCACAAATACCAAATCAGAATCACTCTGTCCATTTCCTATCTGGGCCATAGCTAATCAGCACAGGTGTCCTCAATAAACATTTAGTTACAGGGAACAATGCACATACACCCCACACCTAGCCTCCTCAGCAGGTGGGTTTGCGTCTGCTGACTCGGGGTCCCATGGGGCTGCCTGTGCATGCTGATGGTCTTCAGCTGCCTGTGAGGGGAACACAGCTCACACTCTGGTAATGATCAGATAATCACCTCAAAGCTCAGGCCCAGTGCTTCAACCGTATCCTGTGCTCACCCCTGGCTACAAGGGAAGCTGGTCAGAAGAGGCAACAAGGTCAAGACTGCTCTGGGCCAATCAACATCCATCCCAGGAACTGGGAATGTGGAGTCCAAATCAAAGAGACATTTGGGACTGGAGAGATGGCTCAGCGGTCAAGGCACTTGCCTGCAAAACCTAACTGTTCGGATTCGATTCTCCAGTACCCACGTAAAGCCAGATGCATGAAGTCGTGCGTGCATTGCTATGGCTATAGGCCCTGGCACGCTCTTTCTCTCTCTCTTCTGTCTCTCTTTGCTTGCAAATGAATGAATGAATAAATAAATGAAAGAAAGAAAGACATTTGGTAACCAGACAGCAGAGAGAGGCTGCAGATAAAGGATGGCTAGCCAGTGAGGGCCTCTACTTCATTCTCAGAGATCATGGATGAGCCCAAATGATAATGACCCCCCTGGGGTCACATAACAAGTGAGAGTCAGGGCCATCTTAGAGTGATGCTAACAGTGAAGCTAGGCTATTGGGTCATTTAAGATCCCAAGGTCCAGGAGGAATAGATCTAAACCCTGACCCCTATGTGCACTAGGAATGAAGTGGCCTTAGCTAGGACTCAGGCAGGGCAGCCTCCTTCCCAAAGGCTTCCCGGGTGTGAAGGTCTTTTTCCAGGCAGCTGCTTTACCATCTTGTTACTCAAACCCCAATCAGGATGTTGATCTGATTATTGGTTTCTCTGAAGTCCACAATCTTACCTGCTGTGGCAGGAATCTTTTCATTGATGGGACAAAACACCTGACCAGAAGCAGCTTATGGGAGAGAAAGGGTTGTTTTGGCTTCCAGTTTCAAGGGGAAGTTTCATCAGGGTGGAAAGCAGGTTGCGGGAGAGCTGTCTCCTTTTGTCCCAGCAGCAGGAAGGGAGAAGCAGGAATGAGCTTTCAGCATCCAGGAGGGTTGGACTCTAGCGATACACATCCTACACCAAGGCCCCACCTCCCAAAGGCTCCCCCACTTTCCCAAATTGTCATTATCTGGGGACCAAGTATTCAGAACACAGAAGGCTACTGGGACAATTAATTCACATTCAAACAGTACAGCTGTCTTTAAGTAAGGGAGCCAATGCTATAGGACCTGGGTGGGCCTAACTCAATGCACTGAGAAAGTCTTCAGGGTGGAGTTGAGGCTTCCTCCTCCACAACAGGCTGGAGAGACAGCTCAGTCTGTAAAGTGCTTGTCATATGAGCACAGGGACCTGATTTTGGATCACCAATACCCAGGCAAATGCCAAGTGTGGTGACATTAGCTACTGGGGAGGTGGACACAGGCGGATCCATGAAGACATGCTGGCCAGCTAGTTTATTCCCCAGCGCAGCAAGAGAGAGAGAGAGAGAGAGAGAGAGAGAGAGAGAGAGAGAGAGAGAGAGAGAGAGAGGGAGGGAGGGAGGTCTTAATAAATAATAAACTAATAAATAGAAAAAAGAGGAAAGAAATTGTATATGGACAGCAGCTTAAGCTGGCTTCCAAGAATTCCAGTCTGTGTTTCTAGTCTGACCGCCCTGTACATTTCCAGCTCCCTAGCCAGGCCCCAGATTTCCAAAAGCTCCGAAAATCAAACCAACACAATTTCCAGCAACATATCTCTAAATACATCTCCACTGGTTCTGCTTTGCTCCTGACACACCAGGTGGTTTTCAGATCTAGCTCAGGCTGAGAACTAAGGAATCGTTCTGAGCAGTGACGCTCAAGGGCACACCCCATGCCTTCTAGCCAGGACCTGTGTGAGCCCGGTGCCCTGGGTTGTAACATGGGGTCCCAGGCACACCCGTGAAGCCTAAATGCAGTTCAGTGGACATCTGCATTAAATGGTGGCCATCCTGGGCATGAGCAATAAAAATGCCATTCAGACAAAGGGTCCTGATGTTCCCTTCACCATTTGACATCTAAGGTTGAGGACTTTCTGAGTGACTTACACATTGTCAGCCCTTTAGCCATGAACCTTCCTGTTCCTAAGGGGTTTTAATAGGCGTTTTGGTTACAGAGCACACGGAGAGTTGTGATGGTTCATTTGGGGGCTGGTGACACTTAAGGATCCCTCCAGGGGCGCCTGCGCAGTGTGGACACTTTTCTCCCACCTCTCAACTCAGGTGACTGTCATTCTGGCACATCAGTGCCCTCTGGTGTCCGCTCGCTGCAACAACCGCTACCTTTGCAAGCGCTTGTTAGCTCAGAGAGGCTCTGAGATCTGGTTTGCCCTGATTTCTTTCTAGAAAAGCCACGGAGCTGTTGCAATTAAGCCTTCGATGGGCGAAGAGGAACTGCCTCTTGTCTACTCTGCCTCTAGCCCTCCGTGCCTGACCTCAGAGGCCCCTGGCAACCTCTTCAGCTTTCACTGGAAGGGTTCAGGTATAACCAACCATCATTCAACATACTGTGAGGCAGGCAGTAAGGTTTCTGGTTCATCAGAGCAAACACCGGCTTTCCTGAATTTTAAGTTGCAGCAAAGGAGATAAATGGTAGTAATAAACATGAGAAAATAAGCCAGGCAGTAAATTCTACAAGGTGACCAATGGGTGCTGGAAAAACAGAAGGTGGAGGGCAGTGGAGGCTAAAGGAAGTATAGAAGTGAGGTGTGTTTGAGACTGGGAACCCAGATAACCTCTGAACTCAGACCTGAGGAAGTGGGCAGAGGGAGTGTGTCTTGGGGGAGAATATTAGAGGCGATGGAAACATTCAAGGAATGTTCCAGGCCTCCTAAGGCCTGAAGTGAGAGCCCATGTGAGGGGTTTCAGGACCAAGAACTCCTGGTTGAAGGCTGGACTTTGACTTAACACACCTCTCTGCTCTCCTGGATCTACACTATGGGGAAACCTGTCATGGTGGATCCAATGTTATCACTGACCACCACCCGCGGGGGCAATGATAAAACACACACACACACACCGCTTATGGGTGGAAGAACGCGCATTCTCTTTATTGCCGAAAATGAAACAAAATATATAGAGCCCCTTGGCCAATCAGGGAGCTGTTGGTCAGTCTACGATAAGAACCTGAGCGCATGGCAGGCATGATGTGCAATAGCCAATCAAGACTGCCTCCTGGAACTTGTTTACAAGCCAAGCCCATCTTGGCAAGCTGCCAGGTGCCATCCTGAGATTAAGCCAAGGTGTGCCTCCGTGGGCCCCCCCGGGGGGGGGGCATTCATCCCGACACAATGTAAACTGTCCCCAATAGACTCATGTGTTCGAATGCTTAATCCCTGTTCATGGCTCTGTTACAGAGATTGCAGAGCCTTGGGTGGGAAGGAGTGTGTTCCTTGGGGAAGGTCTTGAGGAATACAGCCCAGCCCCCTGTGCCTTTCTTACTCTACTTTCTCCATGCTGATGGGAAGATGGCTCTGCTTCTGTCTTGTTTTCCCTGTCAGGGACTCTCCCCTCTGGAACAGTAGGCTCAATAAATCTTGTCTTCCCTTGGTCAGGTACTTGGTCCCAGCAATGAGAAAGGGGCTGATCCGGAGATCATAATCAATGACCCTCTAGGGGTCACTGAATGAATAGAGGGTATTAATTGAAGTAAGCATTTAACATAGTGTTTTCTCCCAAAAATAACAGTTTCTACACGCTCTCCCTGCCACCTACTGACAAAGACAAATCGAGTCACATTCTGGGACTGACCAATGAAGGGTGAGGGGAGGTTTAGCAGTAGCCTCTGATTTTACTAAAAAAAACCAGCAGCAAAGAATGAACGATGGTCCCCAGACCCACATGCTGCCTCCACCACAGAACACAGCCTCTGACATTTCTGCTTCTGCTTCATTCTTGAGCACAAGTGCCAAGGACTGAGTGTTCCTTTCACCAGGAGACACGGGCAGTCTAACTAGCACAGGGCTGGACCGCTGTCTTAGCATGCAACCTTCTCTTGTAATGAAATCGTTCTCAGTTAAAAGCAAGTCATTTCTTCTAAGGTATCTGGAAAAAAAAAAAAAACAACCTAAGCTGGGTGTGGTGGTGCATGTCTTTAACCCCAACACTTGGGAGGCTGAGGCAGGAGGATCACGAGGAGTTTGAAGCGAGGCTGGAGCTACAGAGTGAGATAGAGTGATGCCCTGAATTGAAAACAAACAAAAACAAAGGAAAAGGAAAGGAAACCTTAGACAAGAAGTTAAATGTGATGGTTGAACTGACCACGCCAGGCAGCCTCCGAACCATGGCTCTGCTGGCTGGGAGACGGAAGTGAGGTCCAGACTCAGGTCCACTGGTTCTGGCAGCATCCGTCCTACTGGATGCAGCTCAGTGCAGCTGTTGAGCCCAGAGTCAGCCGCTTGCAGACCTCGGCTTGCAGATGGGCTTTCTGTTCATTTAGGTACTAAGGTCTCCCTCCACTCCTCATGAGAGCACTTGAATACGGAGGCTTGCTGTGGTCAAACTGAAGGAAGTAGGACAAGTGATGGTTGTCTGCAATGGCTTCTTTTAATTTTTTTATTGATATCCCCATTGGCCCAATTTCCCTCTTCCCTGTCCCCAATCAGCTGGCTATCCTCCTCCGTGGGCAGTCTGGATCAGTCCATGGGGTATGGGGTTATGGATAAGTCCTGGCAGGAGTGAAGGCGTTCTAGAGGAAGGTGCTCATCTCTGTCATGTCTCCCAGGAAGAGACCCACAAGGTTCTGACAGCTTCCCACACTACCTCGAAGACCAGGCCAGAGCTGAGACAGTGGTGTGTCAATCATGGGCAGGTCTATAGCTGGCCAGGACTGCTTAGTGGTGCATTCCTCTGGCCATCTCTTAATTCTCATGGCAGCTCCCTAAAGAGAGACAGGATGACATATGTCTTCCCAATGTAGCCATGTTGAATAACTCTCCTTGCCCGGCCTTTCAAAACCAGTGGCTAAGCCTATGTAGTTAGGGTTACCAGAGCCCAGACTTGGACTCTAAATAGTATTAAGAAGGGGGCTGGAGAGATGGCTCAGTTAAGGCACTTGCCTGTAAAGTCTGAAGACCCAGGTTTGATTCCTCAGTGCCCATGTAAATCCAGATGCACAAAGTGGAACACACATCTGGGGTTCATCTGCAGCAGCTGGAGGCCCTGGCACACCCATACCCCGTGTGTGTGTTCATATGTGTGTGTCTGTCTCTTGAAAATAAAAGCCAGATGTGCAAGGTGGTGCATGCATCTGCAGTTTGCAGTGGCTAGAGGCTCTGGCAGAGTCCTCTCTCTCTCTCTCTCTCTCTCCTCTCTGCTTGCAAATAAATAAGTATATTATTTTAAAGGCCTTGAGGTGGAAGACCAAAGTTCCAGAACATTCAAAGTCTGTAGAAAAGAACAAGGGGCTAGGAGACAGAAGGGTGGGGCAGAGGTCCAAGTGGACCTTGGGAGCGGGAGGTAAGGGCAGTGGACAGACGTTAGGCAGGTCTGCTATGGACTTAGTAAACGGGGCAGTGAGTGGGTTGTAGATGATCCACAGCATAAGGAAGAAGAGAAAAATCTTTCAAGGTATTTGGCTGTGAGAAGCAACCGGAACTCGGGTTGTTCGTGTCTGCTGGTGTTTTTCCTCTCGGCTGTGGGTATATGGAAGTGAGCCAGTTTCTTCCACCTTGATGGAACTTTACCTGGAGTCTGTAAGTCTGAAAAAATTTTTTCTTTCTGTGAGCTGCTTCTGCTCGGATGTCTGTCCAGCAACGAGAAGAAGCAACTGCAACAGTAGGTGACTGAGCAATGGGGGAACACACCCTGCCAGGGAGAGCTCGGGGCACTGCAGGGGCACGGCCACGTGCCTACTCCACACACACCACTAGCAAAACTAAAATCATCACGAGCCTCTGCAGGCCCTGAATTCAAGCCACGGCAGTGGAGAAAAGTCATGAAAGGATCTTTGTGTCAACTGTCGTAAAGCATGTTTTTGTTATGATGGCTGATTTCGAGATCTTTACCTAAAGTTTTTTTCTTCTTTCCCAATGGAAGTCTTAAGGTTCTGTTCTACTTGCATATAATATCAGCTGAATTAACCACCTATATGGCCTCAAATTCTTCATCTGAAAATGAAAAGAGATGACTTTCCAAAACCTCTCGCCTCTCAAAGCGACTGTGCTACTTATTTGGAATAAGAATATAATAAACTGGCAAAGAAATCTGGGTGCAAGATAGTGTGATTTGGCGGTATCAGAAATAACTGTAGAGGATACTATTTTCACAAATGATTTCCTTCTTTACTCAGACATTAAAATTTCCGTTGGGGGTATAGCTCAGTAGCAAAGCACTTACCTGGCATTTGTGAGGCCCTGGGTTCAATCCCCAGCACCACCTAAATAAATAAATAAAATTTTCCTTTCAGTTCCCCTCTATCTCTGAAGTGCCCAAGGAACAGCAAAACAGTTTCAACTGAAGAAATTTATTTACTTTTTTTTCCCCTAGGTACATAGATGACATAATTACAGACAAGTTTTGATACATAGGCAAACCCTTCTGTCCACCATCCTTTCTCTAAGTGGGTCAGCACAATAATTTTTACAATTTTTAAAACAATACACAGCTTTCGTGGGCTGAAGCAATTGCAAGAACATATCGGTACTGGTATATTACAGCTACTTACAATGTTTAAGAACAACAATGGAGAAAAATAAGTTATTTAAATATTGATTTCATATACAGAAAGTGCAATGTTGTTAGTTGTTATATAACTTGCTTGACTGTTTTCTCTATCAATTTAAAAATCAAGGTAACTTGGACTCAGACAGTTATATATTTCTTTTTCTGAACATAATACAGTCCGTACATGCAGCAACGACTTGGCGATCGACCTCTTTCGCTGCAAACTTTGCTGGGTTGGAAACTGATTCCTAATAGAGGAAAATCTTTTCCCTTTCATCAATACCTGGGTTCAGGACAGAGAAAAGGGCCTCTAATAAGGCAAGGCCATGAAAAGCTATTTGCTCTTGTTAACTGGGAATGTAAATAGTAGTTTGGACAGCTGCGTTCCCTGCGGACAGCTGTGACATACAAATCGCACACGCTCTGTAGCTACCTGAGCTGAACCGCCTTTCCAGGTTTCTTGTGCTTTCCAAAGACAACAATTTTCACTGTCACTCAAAATTCGGTACCAAATGCAACTGATCAAAACTGTATATTGCTAAAGCCTGCCACCTGTCCACCAACGGCACCTGCAGCCTCAAGACACCTCAGGCCACCTCAGTCAAAGACCACACACCAACATTCAGGCTTGTCTCAGACCAAATTATATATTTAAAGCAAAAGAAGATCCAAAAAAATACTAAAGATATATATATAAAAAAAGCAAAAATTTTTTAAAAAATACCCCAATAAAGTAGAAACAACCTCAGTTCCCCCTCAGATCAGACATTCGCTCACACTAAATTCATGGTCCCTGAATTAATTTTCCATGCAAAGGCGATGATTTCCAGAGTGATAAAATAATAATTTGGCATTCTCAAAACCTCCGGTGTTAAGTTTTGCTTAAAGGAAAACCCTATATGGAGAATGAACTGAAATCAGAAAACTCACAGGAGATTTCTCCTCCTCTGACAGCTCAGCTGAGCTCCTGGGTGGGATCCGCTGGAATGTCAAGCAAAGGGTTCTTTTCAAAGCAAGAAGAGAAGCCCGTTCTAGACAACCACTTCAGCTCACCAGTTAACCTGCTGGGATGCTGTAGCCCCGTCACACTTCAGGTGAGCATCACCAAAACCCAAGAGGACAAACGAGCTCTTTGTAAGAGTCCGCTACAAATCTGGTGGCTTTACCTTTATTCTATATTGCTATAACCTCATCACATGGAGGCTTATAGAAGGTGAATGTAATTGAAAAACATACATTATTTCTTTTAAAATATGCATACCAAAACATGAAACAAGTGTATCACCTGAGAATATATTCTTTTCCTCAGAGACATAAATCCATAATATAAAGCATATGGTAAAGATGGCTTTGTAATTAATGAAATTAATTACACTCCCTTGAGGGAAGAAGTCATTTGTTTTAATAACTAAATGAAATATTAAGGTCTTGTGTCCAAAGTGTTTTTCTGACACATGATCACACTTGGTGCTTCAAAGAGAGCTCATAAAAATGTGAAGGGGAAAAAAATCACAGTGTAAGCAATGGACACCCTAAGAGTTATCTTAATTTTCCAGAAAATCAGAGGGTAGTTGAAAAAAGGATAGGATATGCTGAAATCACAGTTGGCAAGCAATTGAAAATCTGTCGTACTTCATACATGGCTAGTGTGGCTCGCTTGGCTTCCAAATGAACCTTTGTTTGAATTAAAAGAAGTATCGATCTAGGTAAGAAATTAAGGATACTAATAATTATAGAACTAGGGGGGAAAAAAACCCTGTAAGAGTAACTTGTAAAATGCTTCCCTTTGTAAGCGCAGCCTTCTCAAATCCACAGCATCACAATGGCTTTCTGCAAAGGTGATCTCTTAGCGAATGACTGAATGTTGGAGTGGATATGGTCACAATCCCAAGTCAACACTGAGACACAACCAGTGACCAACGTGGTACAATGTGAAATATTAAAACGGAAGGCTGTTGATACACACACACACACACACACACACACACACACACACACACACACACACGCAAAACCTTGGTGAAATTCAGATTACTGTCTACTGTGTTTGTAGCTAGTTTAAAAACTGAAAGCCAACGTTAAGTGTCTGCCTGATAAACACTCCTATAATGTAAGTCATGTTAGAATGAAGGAGACCATCACAAAAAGCCTGTTTTGGGAGGAGCTGGAAACATCCCAGACATGTTAGATGGCAGTCTAAGCTGACTATCTGGAGCTGGGGTTACAGGGTTGTGGAGATTAGACAGATAACTGCTTAAACGTTTATATTAAGGCAAAGAAAAGCTGATTGCTAGAAAGCAATTATTAAAACGTCTCTTGTTCATCTAAAGGAGAGCAGGACTGCTTTATTTCCTGGTGTAACCAGATGTTGTAACTTCTGAACAAACGAGTAGCGTCAATAGTGTCTGGTAACTCTCAAGTCTGTCGCTGTGGGCTAGTGAAGACCCTCTAGCAGGGGCATGATGGGGACGTCACAGGCCACCTTGCCCTTGCCTTCCAACCCTCCGCCAGCACACAGACAGAGGGGGAGGCTCAGTGTCGGCAGCTAGTTGTCTTGTGTGTCTGGAGAAACTAAGTGCTTGCCTTTGGGGATGGAGAAGAACCACATGGATCGCCCCCAGGACTTGTCTGGAGAGTTCTCAGTCTTGTGGCCCCAACCCCTTGTTCTGAGCGTCTTGATCTGGTCAAGCTGCCAGAGATGGAGTTGTAAGGGCTTATTAAGCACAGTGAAAGGCTGGCTCTTGTCCAGGGAGGTCCATCTTGGGCCTGGCTACATGGCCTCGGGGCTTGGTGGCAGTTTGAAGAGCCTGGCTGCAGATACGAGCTTCCTTATGTGTCGCTCCTCTGTGATGCCGGCCTCTTGAAGGCAAGTGTGAGACAGAGAAGGCACTTGGCTCAGTGTGCTGAACCCCGCGTCAGAGAGGGTGCTGGTGTACATGGGCAGGCCTATGGAGATGAGCCAGTCTGAGATGGACGCAACACATCCTGGGGAGAGTGGCTTTCTGCAGATTTCGGTGAGCCCACCACTTGGGATCTGGATAAACAAGGAAAGCTGTATCATAAAGAGTGTACAGGTTCCATCAGAAGACTACTTTACCCCTAAACAGAACAGTACTGAAGTCTGCCACTGCTAAGTTATTACCAGAAACTGGTAGTGCTTGCTAAGAGATGTCAAAAATTAAGAATTAAGAATTCTCAAAATCAAAACAGATCTTCAAGGAAATATCCTGGAAGATTCTAGAAGGGATCTGGAAATAGAGCAAACCCCGATTATGTGTCCAAGCTGTAAGCATTGATATAGATGCTGCTATTTTGTCTCGCTGCACTATGTTCTGTGAGCGACCCTTAACTGAGGTCATCTGTAGAGAAAGACCTGTGCAAGTGCAGAAATGAGTACTCAATGGGTAGGGTTTTCTTATAAAGTATATTTTCCACTGTATTTTGAACCTATTTTAACAACCATAAGATTAAGTATTTATATAGTCTTAAAGAATTTAAAATACAAGAATATCAAGAGTTGTCCATAACAGGGAAGCGGTTATTACTTTACTACTAGGTACGCATAAGGCTCCATCTTTCAGGTGATGTGTAATGTGAAAAGCTTCAGATAGTGTATCGTCTTGATGAAGTAAACCCTCATTCAAAGACCATGTCCTCAGAAAGCTGGGTATGGCATAATGGCACATGCCTTTGATCCTAGTATCCTAGCATTTAATCTCTGTGAATTCAAGGCCAGTCAACAACAGAGTGAGTTTCAGGTCAGCATGGGCTTGAGACCCTACCTCAAAAAAAAAAAACAAAAAAAACTTAAAACAAAGGAAATTACTTGGCAGTGTACAAGGACTTGTAAACAAGAAGGTTCTTCATTACATTGTTTTAATAAATGCTACATTGTTTAAAATAAGCTGGGACAATTCTAAATGTTTCAATGATACAGAATTGACTAAGCTCCAGAACATTCAGCTAACAGAGTCTCTTGATATCTTGATAACAAAAAGAATATTTTAGTAAAACAGATTCATGATTTGATAAGTGAAAACACTCAGGTTTTAAAATTACACATTTACTAGGATACACGAGCATAGAGATGAATACATATTTTTAAAATTGAGAAGTAAAAAAATTTGTATATGTAGGACATAGGACACGATAATAAATGTATACATTATGCAGGCTGGGCGTGCGTGCGTGCGTGTGTGCATTGAGAATAAAGCACAGAGTCTCAGCAACGCTTTAAGCACACAATGCACTGCTGTTAACTGGAGTCATCACGTGACCCAATACATCTCTCTAGCTTTTCCTCCTCCAAGTTAACTGAAAATTTCTGCCCAATACATGAATTAAAAAATAAATAAAGTGGTTCACAGTGCTGAGATAATTTTTACTTTTTATCTGAAACGGAGTTTTGAAGAAATGTCTAAGAAAAGGTTGGGTACAGTGGCACAAAGCCTGGAATCTCAGCCCTCAAGGAGGATCAGGAGTTGAAGGCCAGACGAGCTACCAAGGGAGACCTTACCTCAAAACCAAACAAACAAATGAATCAATCAATCAAATCAAATCTGGGCAGGGAGTATAGCTCAGTGGTACAGTTTGCTTAGCGTGCATGGGAGCTTGGGTTCATTCTAGCAGGTGCAAACATAAAGGATTAGAAATAACAGCGGGTGTTGACCAGAGCCTGTGCCCGCCTGTGCCAGCCTGCTCAGCTCCAGGAAACACCAAGACATGCGGCCGCTCACCGCCATGCGATGCTGCTTCCGCAGTAGTTTCACCCGGATCTGGTCCATGTTGGTGGCGATGTCCCTCTCAGGCTGATCCAAGTCCTCTGCGTATCTCTGCACCAGGGCTTCTGGAATCCCACAGCGGCCATGCTGCCGGGGGAGACACAAGGGGTGTTAAGGACAGCTCAGACACCCAACACCAGATGGGCTGGGAAATGGGAAAATAACACCCTAAGTTTCAATTCAAAATGAATATAGATTTTATTACTGATATTATTCTTTAGGATGAATATGCATATACCTTCATCTTTTAAATACTGAAGACCACTCAGGAAATGTTTTAAAACATAATTAAAGCAGGATGCAATCCTGCGTTTTTCAGGCCAAGGCCTTCACACTCTGTCATTTTACAAAATGTAATCTGTCCAATGTTGAAGACAGTTTCCTAAATGGCAGAGACACACTACTGCTCTATAGAGGTTCTTTGCCCTTCATCTATGAAGAATTATAAAATTGCATTGCAGCTACCATAGAAGTCTCCCCATTTTCCCTTCAAAGGGACTTAAGAAATATCAAAGAGGGGGCCAACATTAAGGAGGAAGATGTGCTTATGAGGTATTCTTGATCATAAGACTTTATAATTTTAAGGACCCTCAAGAACACATCTGCAGGAAGAAAAGGACAGCCACCTCTGTGATCACTGCCTTGTCCTCAAAGTCACTTTGGTGCTGTGGGTTTTGTTAAAGATCTAAATGAACGGTTTCGGTGCATTGGGGGCTTTCATGTTACAGCCCCCCACTACCACACTTAGCATGTACAGTATGATTGCATCTGTTCCCAGCACCCCCTAAGAGGTAGCTCCAGGCTGGATTTTAACTTCCGTTGATCTACGGAGAAATGCTACAGGACACGCCCATTGGATTTGGGTCTCTCTCGCCTTTTTCAGAAGCCAGCTGGTCCATTGTCCTTACAAGCACAGCTGCCCAAGCCATTAACATTAAGCAAGAGCAAAAGAAGAGAAAACCCGAGTTGTATTTGCCTTTCACCTGGGGGCTGTGCACGCTTCACAGAGCCCACACAGGGAGGGTCACCCTCGCTCTCTGCACAGCCCATGCACCCCAGCTGGCCTCCCTGGCCACCTCGGCCTTCCCCTCATCCAGGCTCTCTGACTGAGAAAGATGGCAGCCGGCGACCCTGGGCCTGAGCTACCTTGTCAGAGTAGGGCTCCTCGGTGAGATCAATGCCCTCCGAGCTCAGCTTGTTCTCTGTGAGCGTCTCCAGGTCCAGGCCTCGGACGCAGGAGACCTTCCTGCTTAGCGCAGGGCCCAGCTTCACGCCATGCTCCTGCAGGCTGGCACTGTCGGGCAGCTCGGCTAGCCAGGGCGGAGGTCTGGTGCAGGGTGGACTGGCGGGTTCCTGCCCTGGCCCAGAGGGAGGTCTGGGTGGGGGGCAGTCAGAGGGGCTGGCAGGGCTGGCTTTCTTCAGTGGCAGGCAGGGCACCTCGGGGCCCGGGCTGAGGAGCAGGCCATTGGCCAGGCGCTCTCTGCTCTTTTTGGCAGGCACAGGTGGAGGCTGGGCTGGGTGCTTGGACAGGGTCCTTGCCTCGACGGCACTTTGCTCAGCGTCCACCCCTTCTTTGGTGCCCAGGGGGTGGCATGCTTCTGCAAAATCATGTCCTTTTCGGTGACCCTCAAGAGAAGTCCTTGGTAAGCTGGGTTTACCTCTAGGAGGCTGGGCCTCGAAGTTTCTGGGCAGACAGTGAGGAGGCGATGTGCCCTGGGAAGGAGCCACCCTGCAGCCGTCCAGGCTCCTGGTCATCGTTTTCTGTGGGTCAGAAAATGTCTTGCTTTGGGTCAGTAGCAACGCGTGGTCTGCAGGGGGGTCTCGGCCTGGGCACTGAGCCCTGGTGGTGGAGGCAGACGTCTTCTGTGGCACTTCGGGTACAGTCTGAGGGGAGGCTTCTGGTACCTTGGCAGGCACATCCCTTCCGGCGTCGACCTCTCCTTGAAGGTCATCCAGGGAATGGGATCGGGGCCAGGTTTCCACCGGCTGAGGGTCGTCCAGCGTCTCACAGCTCCGACAGATGGAGACTGGGAGGCTCCTTCGGTTTTTACTCAGACCAGTCACACACGGCGTGTCATAGTGCTTAGCAGTGTCTGGGGCTAGACCAAGGCCTAGCCTGCTCTCCTCTTCCTGTTTCCATGCCTCCACCGACTTTGTCAAAGGCAACGTCGGGTAATTGCCCAGCTGACTCCTACTGAAAGACTTCAAGCTGGGCTCAGTTGATGACTTGGCAGGCAGGAGGCCAGTTTTCTGAGTCTTGCCTGTGAGACAAGAGAGGACCACGTTTTAAAACAAGTTGATGCCTATAGATGGGCTGAGAAATGAACCGTCAGACTGACAGCTGAACTATCAATCAGACATCTACTACTTATTTGATGGCTATTGATTGACATGTACTGTTGCTGCTTGGTAAACTCGACTGGGGACACTGCTGTCTAAGAGCCAATGTGCTAAGAGCACAGCTGTCCAGGGACACTGCTAAGGACACAGGCTCTGATGGGACAGTGAAATGGCGGATTTTCATCTCTGGAAGACCTCTGTGAGGTAAGTAAGGTTTTCTTCCTGAACTATTGTTAGCAGCATCTTGAGATAAGTGCTTTCATTCAGGATGCTGAGCCCATCCCGTTACGCAAACATTCTTTCCCTTTCAGTGTAATTAACACACGAAGCGGCAAGCTGAAACGGGGCTGTGGACCCATTTGATAGGAAGGGCAAGACAGAAGCTGGATGGTGTTGAGTCAATGATGAAAATGGCTACTTTAGGGTAAAAGAAAGCCAACCTTGGATCAAAAAGAAGAAAAGCACGATGTGCAGGCTGTACAGATGAAGGACCAGGGACAGACACTAACGGCCCTGGGTTCTCAGACTGTAAGCCATTTGGCCATCAGCGACAGGGAGAAAAACAGATTCCTTCCAGAGATTCACAGCTTCCTACTAAGCACACACTAACTTCAAACTGATGTCATGAGCTATGTCACCTCAAGCATAATGGCAAACCGTAAAGTGGATGGACAGGAACAGCCACCTCCTCAATTGGACTTTGGATTAATGAGTCCATCTCTTCTGATAAAACACAAATGAACACTTCAAATGTTTTGCATTCTGTAGAGCAGAGACCTAGCCAGACAGCATGGGCCCTTCTTTGTGACCAGTAATGAGACACAAACCCTGTCTGCCTGTAAGTTCCAAACTAATGAACAGAACATTCTAGGCACTCATTTGCAGGTTGTCAGTCTTTCGTTGTTATGTGGACACGCTAGCTTACACTTGCTACTGAAAATACTGGCCGTGTTCCCATGCTTTCATTACCAGAAGAACCATCAGAGATAAGTGGAAAAGGAGAATACCTCTTCGGAGAGCACATCACGTGAAAGCTTACAGATCAATTGCAATAGAACATTCTTATTTTTAAAATATTTTATTTATTTATTTGAGAGAGAGAAAGAGGCAGACAGAGAGAGACAGAAAATGGGGACGCCAGGGCCTCCAGCCCTCTTGTGCATCTGGCTTTACATGGGCACTGGGGAATCGAACTCAGGTCCTTCTGCATTGCAGGCAAATGCCTTAACCGCTAAGCTATCTCTTCAGCCCTGCAATAGAACATTTTTGAAACTGACCTAGCACACGTTTTAAAAATGAAGTTCTTTCCAATAGAGACCATACACATCAAGTCCATGTTCATATTTTGCTGCAACCAGGAAATCCCTGAGTTCTCCCTGTTCCTGAATCCATGCTTTTACAGACTCCAGGAGAAGCTCCATGGTGGCAGGGAAAACAATGACACGATCAGAGACTGGACATCACCTCCTGAACATCAGGTGGAGAACAGTAGCAGTCAAACACTGGCAAGAGGAAGCTGGCTATAACACCCTCAAGCCCGGCCCCAACAACACACCTCTAACAAGGCTCCAATTCCAAAACTGCCATCAGCTGGGGATCAAGCATTCAGAACACATGAGTTTATGGGGGTCACCTGAATCAAACCACCACAAATAGAGATTTAGGTAATGATGACAGCATGACCCCTTTAATGCTCTTTCTGATCTTGCAAAAGTTGGAATTTTGGGGTCATGATAGAAAGCCACAGGGTCATCCACATTTACCCTTTCTGCCCCATTCTGCTTCAGACACTGCTTTTGTTTTGAGACAAGCAAGCTTTCTGAAATTTTATACTGACTGCTTCCCAACTACTAAGACAAGGAAGCCACAAACAGGACATGTGGCCTTCCGGTCACCTTCTCCAGTGGCAATTGCCTCTGGAATCACCTTGTGTGGCTGGTGTATTTAAGACCTGGTCGCTGGTGGGCCCCTGATGGATGGTCTTCCTGGAACATTGTTTTCCTTATGGACCTAATGGCTCCCAACACTGGCTGGTACTGTGTCAAGAAAGGGGCATGGGAGACACACTATTTGGGTTTGCAGATATTTTAGACAGAATTTATAAGCCTCAGCAGCTAGGGGGATAGGTACAGAGGCTGACTGCAGACTGCAGGGAAGAAGCCGGAAATGAAAAGATGATCACTGGATTCATCCTGGGAAAAGAATGGAGTCTTTGGAACAGTTACACTTATGAAATCAGGAATTGTCCAAGCAGGTTCTGAGAGTCTACACGGACATTACCATTCTCCAGATTCTCGCTGCTCTCGTAACATCCCGAGTCTCGTGGGGAGCGTCCACTCAGGCCCTGGCTGTCCACCAGCAGCTTCTCCTGGGACCCAGACTGGTCACTGTTACCTGGACAAGATCAACAACAACATGGAATCACAAGAGGGGCCGAGAAGTCGTGGTCCCAACATCAGCCAGACCCTGATTTCTCCTGCGACTGACCCACATTTTTAAGCTTTAAACTTTTAATAGGGAACAAATTATTTTAAAATAACTAAGATCAAAAGGAGCGAGTGAGGCTGGGCATGGTGATGCACGCCTTTAATCCCAGCACTTTGGAGGCAGAGGTAGGAGTTCAAGGCCACCTGAGACTACAGCCTGGGCCATAGAGAGACCCTACCTTGAAAAAGCCAGAAAAAAAAAAAAAGAGTGAGATTAGAACATTTTTTTTCTTTCAAATAAGTTATGGAACACATAAAGATGAAGTTGTTGAGAGAGCATATAGACCGAATGTCCTGGTGCCCCTCCAGTTACCCTAAGAGAAACAGGTTGAAGCCTCTGAGAGGAGACAGGCAGAGTGTGGCAGCACTGGCAGCGGGGAGGATTCTCGTCCCTGCTGAGTGATGGCACCACGAATCGAGAACAGAGAGAAGGAATGCCCCCTTCACAAGGTGGAATAGGTCAAGTGCTTTTCAGATATCTGGAGGACAGCAAGTCATTTAGGTTACCACCTCTCCAAAACTTACCTAAAAGTGTCAAGTGAAATATCACGGTATTAGCACTGAGGAGCTTGGGGAGGCTTTGGTACTGTGTGCTGCCCTTGTATTGTCTCAGCAAGAGGAGCTGGTCTACTTGGAAGAGCGGCCAGGAGCAAAGCTCCTTCCGTTCCACCCATCTCCCTCTGCTCTGGGCCAGTATTTCCATCTCCTGCACATAAAGCTGAGACAAAGTGGCCCTGGAGACCCTGATTTATAAGAGGCAGATGCTCTTAAGGCGGATGAACAAGTTGAACATCTTTCGTTGGAACAAGCCTTTTCTCTCTCTCTCTCTCTCTCTCTCTCTCTCTCTCTCTCTCTCTCTCTCTCTCTCTCTCTCTGTCTATCTATATATTGTTGTTTACTTTATGAGAGAAAGAGAGAGAGAGAGAGAATGCACATGGACATACCAGGGCCTTCTGCCAATACAAATGAACTCCAGAAACATGCACCACTTTGAGCATCTGGCTTTATGTAGGTACTGTGGAAACTGAACCCAGGCTTTCAGGCTTTGCAAAGAAGTACCTTTAACTGCTGAGCCGTCTCTCCAGCTCAGAAAAACCATTTTAAACAGAAGCATCTTTGATGGTTGATAGGGAGGAAAAATTGAAAAACATCAGCTATGTCTGTTGAGGGAGTTGTGCCTAGAGTAAATCACGTGGAAAACCAAGAGGGCCTTTAGTTTCCATCAGCTTCACTGCATGTGCTCTGAGGAGACCACGGGAGCTCTAAGTGGGACACTGAGGCTACAAACACAGCATCTTCATACTACTATATAGAGAAAGTGCTGGGTCACACAAAGCAAAAACCAAGAAAACATTTTCTACATAAAATAGCCACAATGAAAAATGGCTTTAATTTATTTCCCTTTTCCTTCACCTCCCACAACAACCACATACACAGGAGAAAGAAATCAATAAACCAGAAAACTGATACCTTTTCTCAGGTCACCAAAGTAACTATGTGGAGAGGCTGAGGGCTTCCATGCCACACCTTGGAGGGGTCACACTGTCCTCCTGCCATTTCTTGTTTTTATTCCCCACAGGAAAACATTCCACAACTCAAATGATGGCCGACCACATGGCAGAATACACTCTCAAAGCCCCAAATATACAGTGGTAATTATTAAATAATTAGAAGTAACAAATTAGAAGTGTATGAGCAAATTCTGTTTCCCCCCTCCCACAACCTGGAACATTCTACAGTGATGTCCTCGTCCTGTGGAGCCTGTGGATTTGGAGTGGCCTTTACGGTGTTATTTAGAAAAATGATCCTTGTTGTAAATGCAGGCTTGGAGCTCTCCTCTCCGAGCCAGGAGCGGAGATGGCTGCTATTTGTGCCTGGTGATAAGAGTTCAGTGTGACAGAGCAGTGAGGGATGAAACAGAAAGCATGTCCCCCGTCACCGAATGAAAATGCACCCTGGGTCTGCATTTTGGGATCCCAGCCTCAAGAGACATAGCAGGATACTGTTTTGGTTAGAGAAAGGAAAGGGATCCCTCCTATTGTCGGGGGGGGGGGGAACCCACAGCTCAGCTTATAACATCTTTGCCGTGAAAAGAGGCAGACGTCTCTTACGCAGCTGCAAAACCCAGCCTTGACCTTCTTGCATTCACACTGCCTGGATGCCACACTAGAGAAGATGAGCAGGAACTCTGCCCATTCTCAAAGGCCGATAAAAGCAAAGGGCTGACAGCCCAGAGGGCATGACCTGACCTTGGATGCGAAGGGACTCTACTTGGTCTAAAGCCCTCCTCCACTCCACCCAAACATGCACCCAGGAAGACTCTATACCATGAGATCATCAAACACCAAAAGGACATATCTTGTTTTCTGGAGAACAAGTATCCAGAAAAAGGAGAGAAAGCAGGACCTCTCCTTAGCTGCACTTCCAAAGTGCTAATAATGTTACTTCTTATAAAAATAAGGATTAAAGCAAATACTTGCAGTAGTCCTCCCACCTCAACCTCCTAAGTGCTGGCGTTACTGGCATGAGTCACCATGCCTGGCTTAAGATTTTAATTCTTCTTGAACTGTAAAATGGTTAAAATGGAAAACTTTAAATAGCATGGATTTCATCACAGTTTTAAAAAATTAGGGCTGGGGAGATGGCTCAACAGTTAAAGGTGTTTGCTTGAAAAGCCTATCAGCCAAGAGTTCAATTCCCTAGTGCCCACATAAAGCCAGCTGCACTTTGCAGCAGCAAGAGTGTGCCCATATCCATTCTCTCTCTTCATAAATAAATAAACTTATTTTAAAAATTTAAAGACCCCAAAGAGTGTAAGAGTGAGCTAGCCCAGGCTGTGCTTCCCATATGCCGGGAGACACTGGCCAGGACAAGCTTCCAAGCCTGAGCTGGAAAACTGCAAGGTATTCTTACATGGCATCTCTTCAATGGTCTCACCCGCCGGGTTCCTCTTGCATGAAAATTGAGTCTGACAGAAACCTGTTGTGTTCCTCCAAGTTACTATGTACTGAGAGGAGATCAGGTCTAGAATATAGGAAATTTAACTGCCCGAGGACATGACTGGACACAGCCTCTCCTCACTCAGTAGTACCTCCGGGCCTTTGAGGCCTTGGCTTCAAGAAGTACTGCTTTATACATCAGAGGAGCTCTGAACAGAAGAAGGGCACAGATCCAAAATGGGGTTGATGAAGGGCACAGAGTCATTCTTAGCATCATGATGGATAAAGACTCCCCTAAAATGTCCCTGGTACACACCTCAGGCTATGAGCCCAGGACCTCGAGGCTAAGCCACACCAAGGCCCAGGTCCCTGTCTGATACTCAGGAGTAGGCTTGGCTCCTCCTACCCTTACCTGCCAAAGGCAGTGTAGTAATGAACATAAACCAGCTGTTCTCTGCAGTTGGGGAACAACAGAAATGGGGTGCAGAACAGGTGGCTTAACCTGAATTCATACGGATATACCTGATCCGCCATGCTAGTCACTTTCCAGGCTATTCCTATACAACCTGGCCGCAGACCCCAGGGTCTCACTTGGGAGACTCGATACTTCAGAATACTAGCTACAAAGTACTGTAAGCCTGAAACACAGCACCTTCTCCCAGTCAATCCCATTTACCTAGGGCTCACACCTCTATTCTGTTACTAGTTAACTTACAGGGAGAATGTTTTAGTAAAAGTGAATATACTGATACATACCCCTTCCAGTTCTGCATGTCATACATCAATAAATACAGATGCTCTTCCATTTCCAATAGGGTCCCGGAGTGTTATAAGCCAAAAACAAAAACTCCTAATCTACTGAAGACTCTCGCTTAGCGAGCACGGACACTTTAGAATTGCCTGTTCCCTCATGTGGCCCCATGGCTGACTGGGGAGCCCCAGCTCCTTGCCACAACCTAAGCGGGGTTCACAACCCACGCTGATGGCCTAGGAAAACAGTAGGATTCTGCACTGAAATCCTGCTTTCACTGACTGGGAATGGCTTTCCTTATAGAAAGCCAAAAAGTCCTAAGCTTGGGACTACTTATAACATGTAATTCTCTCCCCTCCCCATGCCATTAACCATGGTTTTGGTATGTCTTCGGGCAACAGACATGCCATTAGCTACTGGAATCTCCGAAGCAGAGGACTTCAGAGAAACTGAATTCAAGAACTGGTCAGGATAATCCCTTCGTGATGAATGCTTTCAGGAATCTTTCTGATGTGAGACTGAATAATTAATTAAGTGCAGGCTACGATAGTATTCATAGAGAAATATCCCTAATGCATTCAACTGATCTGCATAAAGGCCATGAGCTCATGAATTCTCTTTATAGGCTGTAGAAGTAAGCTGCCATTTATTTAGGTTTGGAATTCTCTGCTCCACAAATTCACTTCATAGAGACATGCCTTTCTTTAATGAAACCGATGGATTTTACTTATTTGCTAGCAAACCTATTCCATGAGAAAACCCGTCCTCAGATGCTCTGAGAAATCATTAACTGACCAAGAAACTCCCAGGTGGCCATTCACTCTTGTGTTCAGGATCCTATGACCTGCTACATGAGGACTGGGCACCCCAACAGCAGCAAGGTGGAGTGAGTTGCTTGATTTCTTAGGAAAACTGAAATTCAGTTCTCAGACCCTCAGTACAGTGCTCTTTCGCGCCCCTATTGACAGATGTATCCGCAGGGTGTGAATGTATACATACAACAAAACCGATCCTGGCTTCAGAAAGAGCATGTTGACCAAAGCGACTCATGAGATTCCAACAACAAGACAGAATTCTGTCAAAGCTCTTGAGTGCCCTCCCCAGGCCTGAGGCAAAACCCTGTTACTGAAGAAACCACAGACTGCATCGATCAGCATCGAGAAACCCTTCAATGTCTGGAATGGTATCCAGCCCCCAGAAGGCAGTTAGTGTAGTGCTGGAAGGCACTGCACAGGCTGCCAGGGGAACTGATCAACGACAGCTGGAGTAAACAGAGACCACTGACGAGAAACATAATCTGCGGCCATGAGTAGGCTGACCACACCTCCTACTGGGAGGGAACAGTGAACCAACAAAGGAGCACTGTGTAATGGAGGAGCCTGGGCCTGGGGGAGACAATCAACAGCTTTCAAATTCGGCCAATTTTCCACTTAGTGAGGGGGACCCCTTGTCTGGAACTTGGGATTCAGGGCGTTAGGCACCGGATCCCGTACTTTGGGGCTCCCAAAACAAGATGCACTATGGGAGCAAGTGACAGGGAGGCTACTAAAAATAGAATCTAGGTAATCCAGAATTGTGTATATTTGTTAACCTACACTGATCTCACTCTCCGATGGAGATTGTGTTTGTATTTTTCAGGATGCAACGAGAGAGCTGGGGCCCATCTAACCCTACCAACCGAACGTAGGCTGATAGCTGAGATTCTGGCAAGAGGGGAGCCACCACAGTCATATCGTGGAGGATCCAAATGGAACCCCGCAGAGAATGACGGGATGAACAAGGGGCCCACAGCCACAGCCATTAAATCAACACAGGATAAACCAACGATTTTGACACAAAGACCCCTAAGCTCACAACCTTAAAGCAGCCTTAATACTCATCCACCACGACTCAGGGAACTATGCGGAAGAGGGGGCGGAAAGACTGTGAGAGCCGTGGTGGGGGAGATTATCCAGAGGCATGGCCAGGAGAACCTGGCTGAATACTAGGCTATCCATGGTCCCCTGTCACAAGGACTGATCCAGACGACCCATGGAGGAGGTTATCCAGTGGAGGGGGGAGGGGAGGGCAGCG
>PVHP010021690.1:17670-29279 GCA_004024765.1 Zapus hudsonius | reverse complement strand
GGGCCACCACCTTGTGGGTCTGGCTTATGTGGGACCTGGGGAATTGAACCCGGGGCCTTAGGCACTGGAGGCAAGTGCCTTAACTGCTGAGCCATTTCTCCAGCCCACAAATAAATATTTTAAAAAGAGAGAGAAGAGAGAGACTTGTTTGAATGCTTGTCTCCAGCTGGTAGAAATTTGGGATGTGGAGCCTCGCTGGAAGAGATGTGTTATAGGAGGAGGGCTTAGGCAGATTACAGCCAGCTCCCCTTCGCCAGGGCTCAGCCCACTCTTCTGCTACTGTTTTCCACCTGCTGTGGCAGAGGTGATGTCCAGCCTCTGCTCATGCCATGCTTTTTCCTGCCATCATGAAGCTTCCGCTCTAGACTATAAGACCAAAAAAAAAAAAAAAATTTCCTCCCATCAGCTGCTCTTGGTCAGGTGCTTTATCCCAACAATGAGAACATAACTACATCAACTAGATATGCACTTGCTTCAGTACCATAACAGCCCAGGAGTGACTGGTGACTGTTTCAGGTTTATAGAGGATGCTGAACCCAGGATTCACACTCCCCGCCCTGTCCCTGAGGGGCTCCTGCAGGAAGTGTGTACAGAACTCAAGGAAAGACACAGGGGGGAAAAAATAAAAAAGATCTTCAGCAAAGTTTTCCAAAAGGGAATATGTGCTGCTTTCTTTCCTTGTTATTTTGCTTGTTTGGATGTTTGGATTCTGGAGATAGGTTGGCCTGCAACTACCTAGGTAGCTGAGGATGACCTTGAACTGCTAATCGTCCCTCGTCTACCTCCCAAGTGCTAGGATTCTGGGCATGTCCTACCACAGCTGGTTTTATGCAGTGCTAGGAATCAAACACAGGCTTTGTGTGTGCTAGGCAAGTACTCTACCAACTAAGCAACATTCCCAGTGACAACCTGTGCTTCTGATGCCCCACAGAGCAAAAAAAAAAAAAGTTCACCAAGCCATATTATTCAAGTTCCACAATGGCTCTGTCCCTGCAGAGAGTAACAGTCCCTCCACCTGGTCACAATCAGGTTCACAAATGCATGAGGAAGGAAAGGGGGGATGAACCAAAACCAAAAAAATGCATGTAAACTTGTCAATTTACATAGATCAGCTTGGATCCCCCCAGATGTATGAAATTGGGGGTGTGACTCTGAGTTTTCAAATCTATTCCCTGGTGTTTGTCACCACAATCCATGTGGGAAATGTCATCTCAATTTTGAACACGAGGGAAGGAATGAGGAAAGGTGACTGAGTCCAGTCAGGATTCTGACCACCCTGTTTCTACTCCTGCCTCTGCAGCATGCTGCCCAGCATGTCCTGCTCCCAGCAGGGAAATTAAGCAATTAAGACAATGCCTCCTCTGGCAGAGAACAGGCTCAGATTTGATGGGGTGGGGAGGTCTTGGGGAGACACGGCTACTGGCTGTGGTCACCTGATCTGACTTCACCACAGAGAAGTCCCCTTTCCTATAGCAAAGAACCCTGAAGTGATGGTCAGGGCATGCGTGTTCCAGTTCACTGCAGGGTGGGGGACACTGGAGCTTGTCATTCTCCCGTTCTGTCACCTTTTCCAGTATTGCTTATCAGCCCCGAAAGCCACTGCCGTTACATTACATCATGATGGGCATATTACAATTTCCTAGATTACATCTTATCTGACATTAGTTACATTTTAGGGAGGTTGCTTCCTGGCACTTTAATTTCATAAGTAAGCTATCTCCGGATCCCAGAGGAGGACGTGTTACAGCTACTTCCATCCGTTCCTCGAGCCTCATTTCCAGAAGCTTCCATTTTCTTCCATGGGCCTGGATGTTTAGGCTATGTTTATCTGCTGGCTCCACGGCTTTCCATCCATTAGCTCTAATAAGTCATGATAACATTCTTTACCTCAATTATTTTGTTTTCTACTTAGGTTGTTTGGCATGAGAGGAACTCCAGGCAGAGTCTATATCAAATTGTCATCTTGATGGCAAAGTACCCTCTGTTCAAGAGATGGGTCATCAAAGTCCTAAGGAATTTTTCTTCTTATAGTGATTAGCTGTAAGTATAGGAATTACATGTCACATAAAGAGACATCAGAAATACAGCTGTGTGATATTACGATATAATCCCCAGGGTTAACAAGTGTAAGGAGGGAAGAATGTCTTTTACAAAATATAACTGACCTATATTATAAGCCAAAGAAAGATATCAAATCAGGTCTGGGAGGAGTGGACAGACACTAAAATCACTATTTGATGTGATGGGAAGAAGGCAGGGACTTAACTTCAGTTTCTCAGAAAATACGCTGCTGTGTTAGTCAGCCTTCCATTGGTGCAACACCTACCTAAAATTAATAAGAGAAAGGCTTATGTGGACTCTGTTTTGTTTGAAGGATTCAGTCCATGACTGATTGGTCACAATAATTTCAGCCTCTGATAAAACATCGCATTATGACGGGCTAGGCAAACTTCACCTCATTATCTAGCGATGAGGAAGAGAAGGAGACAAAAGCCGGACCTTTGAGGGTATATCTAAATGGCTGGACAACCTCCCTCTAGGTCCCAGCTCTTAAAGGTTCCAACACTTCCCTTTGGTGCCATGGCTTGAGGATCAAGCCTTTAACACACAGAGGGGCCTTTGGGGAGCGCTTATCTAACCTGTCACAATTCCCATACAGCTCTTGACAGCTAGGAAGAAAAAAGGACAAATCTAAAGAAGTGAGAAAGTTGAGATGATTAAAAATGATGAGTTTTGAGGCCTGACTAGGTCAAGCCTCTTCACTGGGCAAACACGGGGGGCATGATTTTTATCTAATGAGTTTACGAGTCCCCCATATTTATTTCTGCCATGAACCTATTGACCCCAAATTTAGGTCGACCGCTTGCAGCTGACTGCATTGAACCTGGCCTTCACTTCTTTACAGATAAAGAGAAAGATTTATTATTTCCCATGTACTGGGAAAACTGAAAGTTTTCAATGACCATTTTACTGAATGGAGCTGCAGAAAATGTGTATTTTATGTGCTTTAGGCATTAAATGCATTCAATTCATTACCTAATGGGAATAAAGTAGTAGTGACTTTATTATTTAATGTGTCTGAGTTTGGGTCACTGAATTTGGATAAATGGATTGAATTACAAAAACAACAACAACAACAATAATAATAATAATAACGATAATTGTTTGTTTGTTGGTTGGTTGGTTAGTTGGTTGGTTTTGGTTTTTCAAAGTAGGGTCTTGCTTTAGCCCAGGCAGACCTGGAATTCACTTTGTAGTCTTGGGCTGGCCTTGAACTCACAGTGATCCTCCTACCTCTGCTTCCCAAGCCTTGGGATTAAAGGTATGTGCCACCACACCTGGCTAATAATAGCTTCTTTTTCTTTCTCTCTCTCTCTCTCTTTTTTTTTTTTTTTTTTTTTTTTTTTTTTTTTTTTTTTTGGTTTTTCGAGGTAGGGTCTCACTCTAGCCCAGGCTGACCTGGAATTCACTATGTAGTCTCAGGGTGGCCTTGAACTCATGGCGATCCTCCTACCTCTGCCTCCCGGGTACTGGGATTAAAGGTGTGCACCACCACACCCGAATAGCTTCTTAAAACTACCCCATATATGTTCAATCTAATGAGTTACTCATTCATGCTTTGAAAGAACATTTGGGGATTGGAGAGAAGGCTGAATGGTTAAGGCACTTGCCTGCAAAGCTTAATAACCCAGGTTTGATTCCCCACTACCTAGGTAAAGCCAGATGCACAAAGTGGTACATGCATCTGGAGTTCGTTTGCAGTGGCTAAAGGCCCTGGAGCACCCATTCTCATTCTCTCTCTCTCTCTCTCTCTCTTTCTCTCTCTCTCTCTCTCTTTCTCTCTCTCTCTTCTTGCCAATAAATAAATTAAAAAGTAAATAAATCATATACATTGTGACACAGTAACCCCCAAAAAACTTCAGTGTGCAAGTCCAGTGTGCAAATTCAGAGGACAGGACAGTCTCCTATGTAACCCAGGGCATACATAATAGAGTTAACAATCGCCCATGCTGTCCAGCCCATGTTCTCTCAGTAGGGTAATTTTTTTTGTTAAGTCAAAGCACTTTGAAGATGTGAAATGAAGCCGTGTACACCTTTAATCCCAGCACTGGAGAGGCAAAGGTAGGAGGATCCCTGTGAGTTTGAGGCCAGCCTGAGATTACACAGTGAGCTCCAGTTCAGCCTGGGCTACATATAGCAAGATCCTACCTTGAAAAACAAAAAGGTGAGATGATTGAATGAAACCAATCCATCAGAGGAGTAACAAACAGTGATATGGGGACACAGGAAAAATTGATGGTGGTGGAGTTATGCTGGAAACTAATATGCTGGAAACTAATAGCTGGGAAATGGTAGAAATAATGGAGCAAACTGTAGGAAACGGAAGTAGAGCGAGAATGATGACAGTAGTCTTGGAGAAAATTATATAGGACAGGAAATAGGAGTCAATTCTTGGCCAAAAGCTAAGTATAGCGACTGGGGGTGTAGCTCAGTTGGTAGGCTGCTTGTCTAGCATGTACAACACCATAGATTCCGTCCCCAGCACAGTAAAAACCAGGTGTTGTGGTACCATCCTTGCCTAGAGGTCAAAGAAAGCCTGGCCTATATGAGACCCTATACCAATACATATATATAAGCAATGACTAATGTGAGTTTGTGCCAGGTTTGGTGGTGTACTGAGAAGGTAAGGTGAAAGGATCACTTGAGTCCAGGAGTTCAGGGTCAGTCTAGGCAACATACTGAGACCTCACCTTAGAGGAATATAAATATAAGTATGAGATGTTTCGGCTCATGAAGAGTAGCATTGTGGGGGCTGGTTAAGGTGCTTGCTTGCAAAGCCTAACTACCAGGGTTCAGTTCCCCAGTACCCATGTAAAGCCAGGTACACAAATTGGCACATGCATCTGGAGTTTGCTTGCAATGGCTAGAGGCCCTATTATACCCATTCTCTCTCTCTCTCTTTCCCTCTCTCTCTCTCTCTCTCTCCTTGAAAATAAATAATTTTTTAAAAGAATAGCATGTTTCACTGGTCTTTGTTGTCACACAAAGCACAAAAGTATGAGCAGTTGATACATAGCTGATCAGAAAAGGTAAACCCCATTTCTCTCTGCCCCTCCAGACTCATTGGAGGACAAGGGGCAGGAGTGATACAGGAGGAGGAAGTTATATAGACAAGGAAAGAGGGAAGGGAGAAGTGAATGTAAAAGAGAAAAGTGGAGCCGGGCGTGGTGGAGCATGCCTTTAATCCCAGCACTAGGGAGGCAGAGGTAGGAGGATTGCCATGAGTTCAAGGCCACCCTGAGACTACATAGTGAATTCCAGGTCAGCCTGGACTAGAGTGAGACCCTACCTCGAAAAAACAAACAAAGAAAAAACGATAAAAGTGGGTTGGCAATGAGAAAAGGCAAAGCAGAAGGGAGGAGAGGGCCTAGGATAAGGCTACAACTAAAGACTATGGAATACAAAGAGCCTTCTTGCTCAGAAGGTCAGAGAAGATCAGAATTTTCCTCAGCTCTCGCATGAGTGCGAGAATGGTCAAAGGACTAGAGATAATTGCCAATATAACCAACGTTGTTTTACGAGATATTGATTTATCACTTGATTTTACGATATGTTACAAGTGTTAAGGACAAGCCCTGACACGTGAAAAACACTCAATAAATGTTCGCTATCATTTTTACTGCCACTTCCCTCATTTCCATTCTGTGATTGTTAATCTCTGGTTGTCAATTTGACTTAATTGAGAATCACTGTGGAAACAAATTTCTTGGCATGTCTGCTAGAGATTTGTCTAGATTTTTATTAACTGAGGTAGGAAGACAAACCCTGACTGTGGGCTTTCCCATGGGCTGAGAGTCCTGGGCTGTATAAAAAGGACAGAGATATCTGAGTCCCAGAATTTATTGCTCTCTCTACTTCTTCCATGCTGACATGACAATATTGTTGGGGGGGTCAAGGCCCCCTGGCCCCCTGCGGTTAGCCCGTCTCACCGGTCAGCAGGAGAAAGGGCTCAATTGGGGAGAGGTGAGGCGGACAGTCAGACAGACACATGGGACCGGGAGAAATGTCGGGCAAATATCACTTTATTGAGCATCCAAAGCCTCTTTTATAACCACAGGCTGCATTGTCCCGCCTATTCCTCTTAAGCAATAGGATTTAAAATTTCTGGCAGAAGCCAATCATCAAAGTACAGCAGAGCAAAGTACACCTCTACAGGGCACATTGTTTTACAGCCAATCAGCAGGGTAGTTGGTTACATCACCAGTAAAGTGAAACCTAAAAAGCAGGAACAAAGCTTACCAGCTACATGGAACTCAGCAAAGCGTATTCTAAAACTTAGCTTAAGGTTGCTCAGTCAGGCTGGGGCCCAACATATATGACACCAACTTCCTGCTCCTGCTTTACTTTCTCAACGAGCTTCCCCTTGAAACTGTAAACCCAAAAGAAAACCTTTCCTTCCTTAAGCTGTTTCTGCTGAGGTATTCTGTCCAGCAACAAGAAGATAACTGATACAGAAAGTTGGTACTGAGAAGTGGGACCATTGCTGATATAAACTTGGCCATGTGAATTAGTCTTTTGGAACTAGTCTGCAGGCAGAATGTGGAAGGACCTGGAACTTTAGACTAGGAAAAGCTTCCAGTGCTCTAAATAGAGCTTAATAAGTCGTTCCAGTAGGAGTTTGGAAAGCCAGAGGCAGAGAGAAACATGGACAGTGGAGGTTCCACTTATGAGGTCTCAGAAGGGAACAAGAACTCTATCAAAAACTAGACCAGAGAGATTGAATTGGGAGCTCAGCAGTTAAGGTGATGGTTTGCAAAGTCTAATGACCCGGATTCAATTCTCCAGTACCCACGTAAAGCCAGGTGCACAGAGTGGCACATGCATCTGGAGTTCCTTTGCAGTGGCTGGAGGCCCTGGCATGCCCATTTTCTCTGTCTCTCTTCTCTCCATCTCTCTCTGCTTGCAAGTGAACAACTAAAATTTTTTTAAAAGCTGAACAAGAAATATTTTGTGTGATACACACACACACACACACACCCAAAAAAAAAAAAAAAAAAAAACAGACTGCATACTGTCCATGTCCTGAGAAATTGAAGAAAGTTAAATTATAAAGTAAGGGGGACTGGGGAGATTGCTGAGCAGTTAAGGTGCTTGTCTGCAAAGCCTAATGATCTGGGTTCCATTCCCCAGTACACATGTCAACCCAGATGCATCTGGAGTTTGTTTGTAGTGGCTAGAGAAGCTGGCTCCATAGCTCAGGGGTTAGAGCACTGGTCTTGTAGTGGCTAGAGGCCCTGGTATGCCCATTCTCTCTTTCTCCACAACAGGCACAGTTTTGGGAGGAAAATATTTATTAAAGTAACAGATCCAAGGGAAGTTCAATCATGAAAAAAAAAGGCTGGCCCTCTTTCACAGATCCAAGCAGAGAGAGAGAGAGAGAGACCCAGCACCTCCCAAGCAAATAAGAACACTCTAACTTCAACAAACAGCAGGACGGCCAGACTTCAGCTCAGACTGCTCTTTGCATATGTATAGCCGAAATTTCATATCCACCAGAATCACCTTAGGGCTAGAGCCTAAGATCCGGCCTAGGTGACACCTCCTCCAGTCAGGCAGCTGGAGAAAAATTTTACACTTTTGAATCTATTGGGGGACACTCAGTCAAACTACCACATTCCGTTTGAAAATAAATAAATGTTAAACAAATATGAAAAACAAAAGTTTGGAATGGCTGTTCTCTGACTGGATTTGAGGCTCACTCCACAGTAGGGAATTTCTGTCTGGTACTGAAAACCTAGTCAAAAACATACGCTGAGAAGTCATAAGTCCTAGGGACAAAACTCCTGTTTTCTGGCTAAATGAGTATAATGCCCACCAAACTGACCTCTAAATACTCATGTTTATGCCCGTATATTAATATTACTCTCATTTTTGGTTAGAGAAGCTTCTCTTTGCAGATGGCGGTGACCACTGGGGAGACCCAAAATTCATCAAAGTATTGAGAAGTGACAATGGACTGTTCAGCACTAAGTGGGACATCTCTATCACACCCTCCAAGGCTCAGGGACCATTGTGGAAGAGGTGTCAGAAGAATGTAAGAGCCAAATGAAGGGAAGGACTGCTTTGCAGTACTGTCTTTCAGATACAACGGGCTCTTGGTATTCATGACCTCACAGTTGCCCACACTACTTACATGAGGCCTTCATAATAGGAGGAAAAATATGATGACATCAAAATAAAAAAGAGACTATTTGGCCGGGCATGGTGGTGCATGCCTTTAATCCCAGCACTTGGGAGGCAGTGGTAGGAGGATTGCCATGAGTTCGAGGTCAGCCTGAGACTACAGAGTGAATTCCAGGTCAGCTTGGGCAAGAGCAAGACCTTACCTCAAAAGACCAAAAAGAGAGAGAGAGAGAGAGAGAGAGAGAGACTATTTGGAGAGAAGGAAATCATTGGAGGCAGTGTGGGAAGGGGACAAAAGGAGGGTTATGGGGGGGAGGACATTGATCACTCTGTTTCCTCACTGTGGGCTGAATGCCCACAAGTTCCTTGGAGTGTGTCTTCCCCACCGTGATGGACTCTAACTTGGAACAGCAAGCTGAAATAAACCTTTCCTCCCTTAAGCTGATTTTCTTTTCAGATATTTTATCCCAGCAATGAGAAAGTAACCAATACACACTCCTACTATCTCACCCTATTTGAAATATTTGAAATAGGCTTGTGTACCTCTCAGCTAGTTAACATTAGTTCTTCTTAACTGGTCTCCTGCCCTGAGCGGGGGATTCAAAGAACCCACCACAAATTCCTCATACTTCTTCAAAGTCTCTGATTTTATACCACACCACGACCATTCAAAGAGGGTCCTCGTATAAAAATGAATGTGCTTGGGCTGGAGACATGGCTCAGTGGTTAAGGCACTTGCCTGCAAATCCTAAGGACCTGGGTTCAATTTCCCAGTATACACCTAAGCCAGCCAGATGAGTCTGGAGTTTGTTTGCAGTGTCTAGAGGCCCTGATAGACCCATTCTCTCTCTCTCTCTCTCTCTCTCTCTCTCTCTCTCTCTCTCTCTCTCTCTCTCTCTCTCTCTCTCTCTCTCTCTCTCTCTCTCTCTCTCTCTTGCTTTCTCACTCTCTCTCTCCTGTCTCTCTTTCTCCCTCTTTTTCTCTCCCATAAGTAAATAAAATATTTTTTAGATATCATTTTGAATTGGCTTTCTATACAAACATTTCTTTTTTAATATTTTATTTATTTACTTTTAAGCAGAGAAATACAGAGAGAGAGAGGGAGAGATAGAGAGAGAAAGAGGAAGAGGGAGAGAGCACCAGGGCCACCACCTTGTGAGTCTGGCTTATGTGGGTACTGGGGAATTGAACCCAGGGCCTTAGGCACTGGAGGCAAGTGCTTTAACCACTGAGCCATCTCTCCAGCCCCCAATAAAATATTTTTTTAAGAAATGTATGTGCTTGGCACCACGGCACTCTGCTGTGCTGACCATAGCTGACTGGAGCCTGATTAGCACCTGAATGAAGGCAATGCCCATAGGTTACTCAGTGAAATTGCCTGCATGGCATGGGGCTCAATGCCAGCCCATGACTGGCTGGCCAATCCCATTATTCAAATTAAAGAATTGGAATGTAAGATATCAAGTGGACCAGCTGGCACAGAGGAAACAGGCAGGAGGACACAGAGACAATGCAATAAACAGAATTCCTGAGTAGGAGAAGCAGAGATAACACCTGTCCCTGCTTCTCTCGGATCCCCACAGAATCTCAGATAAGCCCCATATAGTAACTAAGGGACAGCTAAAATTGCAACCCATCATGTATTTTATATCAAGAGACCAATGGGAAGAACAAATGAACGTGCTCTGTATTAGTTACTTTTCATTGCTGTGAACGAAACCTGAGGAAAGCAATGTAAGGCAGGAAATGGTTTGATTTGGCTTATGATTTCATGGGGATACCTTTCATCATGGAAGAAGGTATGTTGGCAGGAGTGAGAAACCAGCTCATCACTTTTCAGTCAGGAAACAGAGAACAAAACTGAAGTGAAGCCAGGCTATAAAACATCAAAGCCCCCTCCCCAACACTCCCCAGGGAGTTCTTGGTCAGAGAGACCCCTGCAGATCCCAACACAAAATGGCCTATTGTCTGTATTCTTGGTTGCTGTTGTAGTCAGCGTTCTTCTGCTGGGATGAACGTCTAAACCAGGCAGAGTTTAGGGGAGAAAGGGATTTATTTCAAGCTTACACATCTGGGGGGGGGGAGTTCCATCAGTGGTGGAAAAAGCTGTTTCCCAAACATCCAAGCAGAGAGAAACCATCACCAGCCTGCAAACACTCCAAGCAGCAAGCACAATGCTGGCAGCCAGCAGAGCTCCGACTGCTCCGAATACATTTGAGCTGGAAACCAGATCCATCCCCAAACACACCTTAGGGCTGGACCTCCGTGACACCTCCTCCAGCTTTAAAGAAACACCTGAGTGTATGGGGGACATACATTCAAACTACCAGAGTTGCCCACTAGAGCTAGATGACAAGACCCTACTACTGAAGACAGCACATGCTGCGTTTACAGAACAGTGAGAACTCAAGCTGGAACTGAGGTGAAAACCTCTTCTCCTCTACAGAGCTGTCATAGTGCTAGAAGGCTCTATGCAGGCTGCTGGGGAGGAAAAGTCATCAGCAGCCTTACCCAAGGGTAGATCTACCCTGCATGGTACACAAAGGATCAATAATGGCCATTGTTGTGGGAGTAACCAAGAACTCTTTGAGTGGATTTGAAGCCTACTCCATGGGAGGGAATTCATGCCTAGTACTGAAAAATCGAATCAAAAGCCTGGGCTGGGAAGGTCATGAACCCTAAGAGAGAAGCTACTACTGTTGTTTGGTTAAATAGGTATGTTGTATCCATCAAATTGCCCTCTAGGACTGGAGAGATAGTTAAGTGGTTAAGGTGCTTGTCTGCAAAGCCTAACGACCTGGGTTCGGTTCTCCAGTGCCCACATAAAGCCAGATGTACAGTGGTGCATGCGTCTGGAGTTCATTTGCAGTAGCTGGAGACCCTGTGTGCCATTCTCTCTGTCTGTCTCTCTTCTCTCTGTCTCTCTGCTTACAAGTAAATGAAAAAAAAATTCAAATTGCTCTCTAAATATTTGTGATTATTCCCATAGGTTAGTGCTGCTCTCATTTTTGGTTAGAGAAGCTTCTTTTTGTAGATGGTAATGACTTCTAGAGAGACTCGAAAGTCATCAGAGGGGACTGGAGAGATGGCTCAGTGGTTAAGACACTTGCCTGAAAAGCCTAACAACCAGAGTTCGATTCCCCAGTGCCCACGTAAATCCAGATACACAAAGTGGCACATGCATCTGGAGTTTGTTTGCAGTGGCCAGAAGCCATGACCTGCCCATTCAATCTTTCCTCTCCTCCCCTGCCCTGCAAGAAAATTAAAATAAAACCAAAAAAATAAGACTTTAAAAAAAATTCTGGTGTTGGGGATTTAGCTCAGTGGATGAGCACTTGCCTAGCAAGCGCAAGGCCCTGGGTTCGGTCCTCAGCACTGCAAAATAATAATAATAATAATAATAATAATAATAATAATAATAATAA
>PVHP010021690.1:0-17570 GCA_004024765.1 Zapus hudsonius | reverse complement strand
GAGAGGAGCCACCACAGTCATACCGTGGAGGATCCATATGGAACCCAGCAGAGAATGACGGGATGAACAAGGGGCCCACAGCCACAGCCATTAAATCAACACAGGATAAGCCAGTGAGACAGAAACCAATGATTTCGACACAAAGACCCCTAAGCTCACAACCTTAAAGCAGCCTTAATACTCATCCACCATGACTCAGGGAACTATGCGGAAGAGGGGGCAGAAAGATTGTAAGAGCCGTGGTGGGGGAGATTATCCAGAGGCATGGCCAGGAGAACCTGGCTGAATACTAGGCTATCCATGGTCCCCTGGAACAAGGAATGATCCAGACGACCCATGGAGGAGGTTATCCAGTGGAGGGGGAGGGGAGGGCAGTGGGGAATTGGGGATAACAACTCATTGTTTGCCCACTAAATGTTGTAACTCATTATGGACAATAAATTAAAAAAAAAAAATTCCATCATGGATGGTAGAAGATTCCCCCAACCTCCCCCCCCCAAAAAAAAAACATAAGACATTAAAGTGAAAGAGGGGCTGGTTGGGAAAAAGAAGGGGTTCAGAGAAAGAGTGGAGGCGGAAGGAGAATTAAAAAAGATAAGGGGATTGTAATCAAAACCCATCGTGTACGAGTGAAAACTGCCAACTCAATAAAAAGGTTGTTCCATGGTTTGGTTTGGATTGTTTTGTTTTAAGCACACACCACCGTGATCTCCTTCCTCCTAAACGTTCCATAACTTTCCCAAAGGGCCCCACTAGCTCTAGATCCAATGTTCAAACACATGAGCCTTTAAGAGACATTTCACATTCAAACCACAGCAGGTCCATCCTGGCAGGGAAGGCACGGTGGCTGGCAGCTTTGTTCCCAGGGGCAGGAGCCAGCAACCAGCTTAGTATGTCTTCACAGAGCAGCAGGCAGAGAGAGTTTAGCCAGAAGGCCAGCCCACAGCAAGCCACCGCCTCTAGCAAAGCTCACCTCAGGAAGATTTCACTGCTTTCCCAAAATCAGGAACAAGTGTTCAAACACACAGGCTGCAGGGGACATTTCACATCCAAGCCAAAGCGCACCGTATCTTTCATTATTCTACTTTGATACAAAAATAATATCTAAAGCCGGGCATGGTGGCGCACGCCTTTAATCCCAGCACTCAGGAGGCAGAGGTAGGAGGATCACCATGAGTTCAAGGCTAGCCTGAGACTACACAGTGAATTCCAGGTCAGCCTGGGCTAGAGTGAGACCCTACCTCAAAACAACAGCAACAACAAAAAAGAATATCTCAATAAAATATATCTTTTAAATTTACCTTGTTATGATCAAATTCAAAAAAATTTTTTTCCACCAGACTGGCAAAATGCTCCATGGACGATCCCCCAGCCTTGATTTGAGGAAATAAGTGAGGACTTTCCCTTGCCTTACTGTTATGGAGAACCGAAGCTCCTCCATGTTTTCTCAGATAAGCTCATCATCACAGACATCAACAAACACTGACAGCAATAGCCTTAAAGGGACCATGACAGGGTGAGAGGCTGAAAATGCTCACCTATTTTTTTTTAATATTTTATTTATTTATTTGAAAGCAGAGAGAGAGAAAATGAGCACCCCAGGGACTCTAGCCACTGGAAGTAAACTCCAGATGTATGCACCCCTTCACCCCTTTGTGCATCTGGCTTATCTAGGTACTGGGGAATCGAACCCAGGTCATTAGGCTTTGCAGGCAAGTGCCTTAACCACTGAGCCATCTCTCCAGCCTTGTTGACCTATTTTTATCTTTATCTTTTTCTTCCTGGGAACCAATTCAGTTCTTCAAACCACCCACATAGATCCTATCCGTGGGAGGGCAGAATTTGGCTTCATGTGTTAGCTTTATGTTTTGCATTCAAATGCTTCAGTGCTTTGATAAGTAAACGTGAAAAGGGGAGAAAACGTGTTTTAAATCAATCTTTAAAAATAAAAAATAGTGCTCACTTCGGCAGTACATATACTAAAAAAAAATTTTTTTTAATTGGAACAATACAGAGATTAGCATGGCCCCTGCGCAAGGATGACACACAAATCCGTGAAGCTTTCCATACTTAAAAAAATCAAATAAAATAAAAAATAAAAAAAGCGGGGCGTGGTGGTGCACGCCTATAATCCCAGCACTAATGAGGCAGAGGTAGGAGGATCACCATGAGTTCAAGGCCAGCCTGAGACTACATAGTGAATTCCAGGTCAGCCTGGGCTAGAGCGAGACCCTACCTCGAAAAACCAAAAATAAATAAATAAAAATTAAAACGTAGTGCACATCTGTAATCTCGGCACTCCAGAGATGGAGGCAGGAGAATCAGAAATTCATGGTCATCCTTAACTACACAAGTTTGAGGCCAGCCTAGGCTATGTGAGACCTTGTCTCAAAAGAAACAGGGAGGCTGGGGAGATGGCTCAGTGGCTAAGAGCACATGCTACCCAAGCATTGGGGCTTGATTTTCCCAGAGTTCAATGCCCCAGCACCCATAGAAACAGCTAAACAGCTGAGCATGGCCACTCATGCCTGTCACCCCAGTCCTGTGGGGACCAGACAGCAGAAAATTGTTGGGGGAGAAATGGAAGTTCCTGGAGACAGACAGGTGAACAATAGAGGAAAGACAGCTGTTCTCCAGCCCTCCTGTACACATCTGCACACACACATCAGGCCGGTGTGATGTGGTTTGATTTGACTTGGTTCAGGGTCTCCCAGGCTGGCCTCAACCTCTGCCTCTGCCTCCCAAGTGCAGGGATTCCAGGAGTGTGCCCCCCCCCCATTGTTTTCATGTAGGCTCTCTGATTGAAAGCCACCCTGTGATTTGAGACTAGGCCTCCTATGGCCCCATTACCTCTTCCTTCCCTTCCCCTCCAAACCAGCCTCTCCAGGGTCCTGTCCCTCTGGGACCTACACTGGCTGGGGGATGGTCTGCAGAGATCCCAAACAAGTTTCTGAGAACGAGGTTACTGGAAACAGGTCCTGATAGTCAGGTTCTACCAATCCGTGGCTACTAAACCAGACAGTGATGCTCCCCTCAGGTGAAGTAAATAAAGCCTTGGCCTTTTGTCTTGGTCTGTTTTCTGTTACTATAACAAAGTGCATAAGATTGGGTAACTTACAGGGAAAAGATTTACTTTGGTTCATGGTTCTGAAGTCTAAGAGTATGGGGCTAGACTCTTCTTGACGGTCAGAGAGGACACCATGCCGCATCCTATCATGCAGAAAGGTGGGTGGAGAGAGAAAGAGGAAAGAAGTCTAATGAGAGAGCTGGCTGCAGAGAGAGATTCTGCATGTGTAACAGTCACCCCTACAATGACCTAAAATTTACCCCCAACCCATACTGCATGCATAGACTAAGCACCCCTAACAGCCCTGCCTCATTGCCTGCCCTGAATACCTCAGAGATGATTAAACTTTAACATGAGTTTCGGTGGGAACTTCAAACCACAATCCCTTCTCACCTTAGAGATCAAAGGAGTGAGAACCAGCCAGCAAGGAGGAAGAGCTGCAGCCTGGGTCATCAGAGTGGTCACAGGGACAGCCACCAGATGGGTAACCATATTTGCTTGAAATGATAATGGACGTATAAATTGCATGTTAGTGGTGGCCTGCAATGCCTAGAAAGAAGACAAGACAGTTTGTGCCAGAGGCCAGTGTGGGAAATGTTCTTGGACAGAAAGGCTTTTAAAACTCTGTAAAGAGCTGCAGGCTTCGAGGTTAAAGGTACTTGCTTGCAAACCTAACTGGCCCCTGTTCAATTCCCCAGTGCCTATGGACAACCAGATGCCAATGCATCTGGAGTTCATTGCAGTGGCAAGAGGCTCTGGTGTGCCCATAGTGTGCGTGTGTGTCTCTCATAGAGGAAAACCATGTGCACCCACATGCACGCCTGTTCACACCATACACACCCGCATTATTGTAGTCAGCTTTCTTGTTGCTGCAACAAACACTACCAAAAGCAGCTTATGGAGGAATGGGTTTATTTGGCTTACGGACTCGAGGGGAGACTCCATCCTGGCAGGGAAAACGATGGCATGAGCAGAGGGCTGGACATCACCTCTGCCACAGCACTGCAAACAGCGGCAGGAAGGTGTGCCAAACACTGGCAAGGGGAAGCTGGCTTATAACCCCCAAAAGCCTGTCCCCAACAACAGAGCTCCAGTGAGGTTCTAATATCCAAACCGCCACCAGCTGGGGATCCAGAACTCAGAACACATTTGTTTGTTGGGGACACCTGGATCAAACCATCACACACATGTAAAGCACACATCAGAAAGACACATTGCCCCATTCATGTTCTCTCTGTTTTGCAATGTTTTTTTCCTGCAACAGATGACATATGTTAGTTCCTTTTTCTGTAAGTTATCCTCTGCCCTCTTCCCACAGATAAATGTTTCTGTTAAATCTTGAAAAGAGCTAGAGGACTCGCATTATGAGGTTGAGGGGGCTGGAGCCCTTTGGGTGTCCCAGGTTGAAAACACCATACTTGATGACTGATAAACTTGAAGATTCAACTATTCTGATGACAGATGTCTGTAAGTCCATACAAACACCTGACATATGCAGGCTTTACGTGTGGAGAGAAGGTAAGAAGAAAGGCAAACTTCTCCAAGTTCTGAGTAGCTTGAAGATTAAACAGCACCTTCAAATATATTACTTGTCCTGATAATAGTCGAACCCAGTAAACATTTCTCTTGACTTCACTGGTAACTGACTAATGTCTGTTGAATCTGGGGTGGGTGGTGCATATCCACAATCCAGCACTCAGGAGGCTAAGATAAGAGAGAGGAATGGGAGTTCAGGACAGCCTGGGTTGCACAGTGAAACCTTTACTCAAAAAGCAGAGCGAGAGAGAGAGGAAGAGGGGAAGATGAGAGCCAGTCAGTCAGTAAAGACAGTGCATGCCTCTCAGCATGAAGGTTAGAGTCCCATCCCTAGAACCCACATTAAAATGCTGGATTCAGTGGCATTGGGGTGGGTGTGGGCTGGTGGGGAGGTGAGGACTGGGTCTGGAGAGGTCAGGGACAGGATCCCAAGTATCACAGAAATAAGAATAAAAACAACAGAAATAAATATAGAGAACTGAGACAATATTAAGAATAGCTAAACATTCATTCAACTAACAAGGGCTTGCCACTGTTTTGCAGTTGGTTTTGGTGGTGCTGGGGATTGAACCCAGGGCCTTACACATAGTAGGCAAGGGGTTCTACGACTGAGCTAAACCCCCAGACCTACATTCTTGGAATTTACCAAAGTTTGTGTGGTCCAGGTCCTTTGCCAGGTACCAGTGGGAAGGGAGTGGGGGGGAAGAGGGCCTGTGAGTGTCGCACAGTGGTAGGGTATGTGCTTATCATGGCCAAGGGTCAGGATTCAATCCTCACACTGAGGAAGAAACAAAGACTCAGTGCCTGCCCTGGAAGAGGTTTCCTTGCAATGAAGAAAGATCTGGCACCCTTTGGGGTCAGGGTTGGTTGGCAGGGTCACAGTTGATAGTCCCCAGGAAGTAAAGGTGAAGACTTCCACAAAACAGGTGATATTTGTACTGGGTCCTGGAGGAGGAGTGGGGTGTGGCCAGAAAGGAGTCGGCCAGGGACAATTCAGACAAAGGACAGAATAGAACAGAGTTCCGTTCTGCAGCTGGGCATTGAATCCATGGCCTTCCAGATGCTAGGCAAGGACTCTACCACTGAGCTGCATCCCCAGCCCAGAAGAGAGCCCCAAATGCTGAAGAAACTGAGAAACTCGGCAGACAACCAACAGTTCCCTTTCATGCTGTCAGCCTCTGTTTCATGGCACTCAGTGACTTTTCATCATTTGAGACTAGAACCCTTGGTTTTCTTTCTTTAATATTCTATTTAGTTGTATTTGCTTGAGAAAGAGAGAGAATGAGCAAGCCAGGGCCTCCAGCCACTGCAAACGAACTCCAGACATGCGCACCACCTTGAGCATCTGGTTTTAGGTGGGTACTGGGGAATTGAACCTGGGTCCTTAGGCTTTGCAGGTAAGTGCTGTAACTGCTGAGCCATCTCTCCAGCCCTGGAACCCTTTGTTTTGTTCTACCTTCAGCTAAAAGCACCAAGGATAGGCCTGTGCTGTAGCCTCCTTCCTGTGTCTGTCCTCACCTACGAGAATAATACTGGTCCATTCTCCCTACTCCCTTTGGGCTCCAGAATTCCAAACCCTTTTTAATATTTATTTATTTGTAAGCAGAGCATCTGAGTTAGGATTATGACAGTAGTTTTCTTTTAAAAAAATATTTATTGAGCTGGAGATGGCTCAGCGGTTAAGGCACTTGCCTCCAGTGCCTAAGGCCCCGGGTTCAGTTCCCCAGGACCCACATAAACCAGGCCCACAAGTGATGACCCTGGTGCGCTCTCTCTCTCTCTCTCTCTCTCTCTCTCTCTCTCTCTCTCTCTCTCTCTCTCTCTCTCTGCTTGAAAATGAATAAATAAAATATTTTTTAAGAAAATATTTTATTTACTTATTTATTTGCAAGCAGAGAGAGGCACAGAGAGATAGAATGGGCATGTCAGGGCCTCCAGATGCATGCCCTACTTTCTGCATCTGGCTTTACGTGGGCCCTGGGGAATCAAACTCAGGTCATTAGGCTTTGTAGGCAAGTGCTTTAACCACTGAGCCAACTTTCCAGCCCCCAAACATTTTTAGAATTTGCAAAAACTTTTACAAATCACCTGCCACCAAACTTCTACAAATCAATTTTTTTTTTTTTTTTTTTTTGGTTTTTCAAAATAGGGTCTCGCTCTAGTCCAGGCTGACCTGGAACTTGCTCTGTAGTCTCAAGGTGGCCTCAAAGTCACAGTGATCCTCCTACCTGTGCCTCCCGAGTGCTGGGATTAAAGGCGTGCACCACCACACCTGGCCTTATAAATCAAATTTTTTATTAGCATCTGCAGGTAATGTTTTAGCCTAAAAACCTCAGCCTTCTCATGCTCTGAGGCATCCAGGGGATAAGAACGTAACATGTCTCTCTAAAGATCTAATGTTAGCAACTGTAAACTCCAGTTGAATAATAAGAAAATGAGCCAATGGAGGGGGGGACAAAGAGGTTGAGAGTCTATTATTTCTTATCCACAATTCTGAAATTCAAGAAGCTCCCCAAACCACAAGGCATTGCGTAACTCACTGGGTGTTGAGGCTTGGCCTGACTTGAACTGATGGGAGCCTATTTATAGGCTTTATCTCATTCCCAGGGCCTGGCTAGCCTTTAGCTGCAGATAAGATAAATGATTGCACAGTGCTGGAAAGGACCCCACTAAGAGTGACAGGTCACATTCCCAGTCCAGAAACCCATCTGGCCTCAAGGATTTTGAATCCGGGGAACTACTGTGGGCTGGATGTCAAGGCAGTCTTAGTTTACTTTAGTCTAACTTTAGTTTTGTGTCTTGGTTGGTGGTTAGTATCTCTCTAGATAGCTCAGGCTGGCCTTGAACTTGTGCCTCTCCTCTCTCAGCCTCCCAAGGGCTGGGATTTCAGGTATCATCATGGCCAGCTCTGTAGGTATTTTCAACATGGCCTGATCTAATTCCTTTTTTGGGGGGGTTGGTTTGAGGTAGGGTCTCACTCTAGCCCAGGCTGACCTGGAATTCACTCTGTAGTCTCAGGGTGGCCTTGAACTCATGTCAATCCTCCTACCTCTGCCTCCCGAGTGCTGGGATTAAAGGCGTGTGCCACCATGCCCAGTTCACTGATCTAATTCTTGACTTCAGCTCACTTGGGACTTCAGCCTGGTTATGTTCACTGAAAAATCCATCAGCACTGCAGGTAAAGTGCCCAGCCCTGGGCACCTGTCACCAGAAAAGTCAGAGGCACAAGGTTAGCTCTTGAGCTAATTCCTCCCTTCTCTGGTCCTATCACTGGGGCTCAGCAGAGGCCTGTATCCGCAAGGACATGGGCGAGACCAACAGCTGGAGTTACACGGACATTAAGACTAGAGGAGTGCAATCCCAACATCTTGACCTGCTTACAGTCTCCTCCTGTGTCCTGGGCCTATTAATGCTCCAGTGCCACGGCATCCTCAGAACGATTAGGGTGACCAGATGGCTGGGACATGCGTGGAATCCCAGCAAGTTCAAGGCCAGCCTGGGCTGCATAACAAGACACTGCCTCAAAGGATAAACAAAGAAAATCTTTCACAACTATTGGAAGGCCCTAAAAGTCAAGGACCTCCACGTCCTCGGGTCAGTCTCCTCTCTCTCTGCAGCGTGTGGTTTGTTCAAAGGCAGATCTGGGCTTGTGCTCACTCTCCTCTAACTCCTGGGCATGAGTAGAACAACAGAATTCATTATCTGCCCCATGAGACAGGGTTGTATGGCCAGCCTGGTACTCTCTATGTAGCCCATCCAGGTACTAACCAGGCCCAGCCCTGTTCAGCTTCCAAGATGGGGCACCATGGTGCACATTCAGGGTGGTATGACCTTAGACCCATTGCTCTATTTCTGAAGCTCACGCTAAACTAGGTGCAACAGTGTACACCTGTAATCCCAGCACTTGGGAGGAAGTGGGAGGAAGAGAGTTTCCAGACAGCCTGGATTGCCTAGCTATACCCTTGTCTCCAAAAAACAAGGGCTAGACGTTTAGCTCAGTAGGTCAGTGCTTGCCTACCGTGCACAACACCTTGGTGCTCCATTCCCCAGGACAGCCCATACTAATAAACATGAATGAAGTTGACTATGATAAACTAATTCTTTAATTAGTGCTCTTGAACAGAACCCAAACTCTGGATTTAGCTTTAAAGTTCAACATGTTCAGACCTGGCTTCCCAGACACAGCAGTTAAAAGCACTTGTTTGCAAAGCCTGCCAGCCTGGGGTTCAATTCCTAAGTCACCCACAAAGAAACAGGACAGATGTTAGATTGCAGTGGTAAGAGACCCTGGTTCATGCACACACACACACACACACACACACACACACACACACACACACACACGCATGCAAAAAGGAAATAACTTTTTGATAAAATAAAAAGAAAGGAACAAACAAAACAAAATAAAACTCAAGATTTCCTAAGCAAGAATCCCATTACCCCTTGCAGCCTGAGTTACAGCCAGACTGCAACAGAGAATGGACAGAGAAAGATTAATTAAGGAGCCAGGTTGGAAAGGACAAATGAATCTGACATAGCAACATGACAAATGCCTCTGAGCCCTACCCTAATTAGCAATAAAAAAATACTTATCTTGGAAATACACAAAGCACATATTTTCAGTGACAACTCACTCTGCTCTTAATCTCCACATGAACGTGTGGGTCAGAGAATGTGTGGGTCAAATTGGTGCTTCTCTTCCCTGTCTCCCCGGGGGCCTTCACTAACCAGCCTTCCAGGGAGGGGAGGCTAACTGGGCTTGGCCCTGGGGGGTGGGGGGGCTTCCATGTGCCAATAGGCGAATGGCCCTGAGGCTCACCTCTCCAGTCATAAAGATGTCTGGAAATGGATAGTATTTCATTGCCTAACTTTATGGTGTAAACATATAAATACAATTTTATTTTGTTTTTCTCTACTACCCTGAAAGCTATCACGGTGGCATGAGGGTTTTTTGTTTGGGGTTCTTTTTGAGATAGGAGCTCACCCTGTAACCTAACTCTTGTGAATCCACAATCCTGTGTTAGCCACCCACACGAAGGGTTAACCAGCATGAGCCCAGTAAGAATGTTACTTAATTCTGTCAATTCAGTAGCTAGGACAATGTCTGGCACTTGGTAAGCACTCAGTAAATACTCAAAATATGAGTGAGTGTGTGAATTCCAATAAATAGGCGAAGAACAAATCATAGGTCAACAATGCTTCCCGGGTTCAGTGTGTGGACCAGTCCCCTCACAGTTGAGGACCAAGGACTAAGGACCAATCAATGTTGGTCTCTAAAGGAGGTTTTGGGAAGATCCACCTCATGTTGTATAGACTTGCACTTCAGATGAACCGACAAAAAGGGAACACCAAGCTGGGAATGGTGGCCCATGACTGTAATTCCATCTCTTGAGAGGTTGAGGCAGAGGATTGCCGTGAGTTTGAGGCCTACCTGGGCTACAGAGTAAAATCCTATTCTAAAAGAAAAATACAAGGTTGGAGATGGAGCTCAGTTTTGCCTAATATGCATGAACCCTGGGTTCAACCCCCAGTGCTACAAAATAAACCCAAAACAAAAACTAAAATATAAGAAAAGAGCTGGAGAGGTTTCTCAGTGGTTAAAGGCTTTTGTTTGCAAAGTCTGCTGGCCTAGGTTTGACTCCCCAGAACCCACAGAAAGCCAGATACACAAAGTGGTGCATGCATCTGGAGTTCGTTTGCATGGACAGGAGGCCCCAGGGTGCCCATTCTCACTCTCTGTCTCTCACTCTCAAATAAACACATTATATATATATAGATATATAATATTAAATATATATAATATATAGTATAATATTAAAATATATATATTTTAATGCAAGAAGAGCACACACCTTTAGTCCCAGCACTCAGGAGGCAGAGATAGGAGGACTGCCATGAGTTCGAGGCCACCCTGAGACTATATAGTGAATTCCAGGTCAGCCTGGGCTAGAGGGAGACCCTACCTTGGAAAAAAAAATGCAAGAAGAAAAGTGATCATCAGGCTTGAGGCTGTGGGGGCCTGGGGAGAGTGCCCTGTACCTCCAGGCCAGAGTGGAGGCTTTGGAGGATGGTGATGGCTCAGCCAACTTGGTCAACTACTGACCCCACTTTCCGCCCAAGGCTCTGTGGGTTAGTTTCAGAGGTATTGCATTAACGTGTGCCTGCAGCCTGACTCCCTTTTCTTTCTGCTCATCCCCTGCACTGTCCTCTTCAGGCTGAGAAGACACTGCCAGGAAGAGGCAGGTATGTGTTTCTGGAAGCTGCTACAGTCATACTGTGGATCCCACAGCCAGGCACTCCCTCTTCCTTTTCCTATGGTCCTGATGCAAGATTTTGGAGTTCAGGACAGATCTCCTGCCACCCCATTCCTCAGAATATAGGAACCACAATTTTGGGTCCTGTCTCATTTTTAACAAAAATAAAAGATTTTTTAAAATGGATTCAAGAAGGACAAACTATAAATTTTCAGTCTATTTAGGGAGTAATCGCAAATTGTTGGGCTCATTTAAGGAAAATTGGGATCAAGGAAGAGGCTAGAGAAGAGTCATGCACACGAGGGAAGTAGGAAACATGCACTTATGTGAAAATCCTGAATAGTTCCTGAGATTCATTTAAGGGAAATTCAGGTTTTTAGGGAAAGACTGGAGTGGAGCCATAAGCATGTGGAAGATGGAACCCAGGAGCTTGTGTAGGGAGATTTAGAAGGAACACACACGCAGAGCACAGCACCCACCCTGAGCCTCCCCATGGAAGAAAGCTAACAGGCAATGGTAGAGCTAAAGAAAGAACAGCAGAGGGAAAATATCAAAGCAGAGAATAAGAAATTCAGGTGAGAAATTAGTAGTAAAGAGAGTTCCACTCATGGTTACCCCGAGTTTAGAGAAATTGCACAGGCATCAGGCCCAGAGTTAGAGAAAGCACCCACCTGGTAGATTTAGAGTGAAGGGAAATACAGGGTAGAATCTGAGACCCAAGGGAAAACATACATGTCATTAAAGTGATAAGTTACCCCAAGGTATGAAGCAGAGGTGAGCAGAAAAACACAGACCAAGAAACAGTACTCTGCTCTCTCTGCTCTCCCCCATCCACGAAGCAGCACAGGGTAAGGCCAGAAGGAAGAGAGAGAGAGAGAGAGAGAGAGAGAGAGAGAGAGAGAGAGAGAGAGAGAGAGAGAGAGAGAGAGAGAGAGGAGAGAGAGAGAAAGGTTGTGAACAGCCTTTATAGTCAATTGAAAATGTATTCTTTTGTCACATTCAGGTATGTAAAAGGGAAGACCTGACTGGCTTATAGATTTGAAGGGCAGGCTCCAGGGCCAGCACATCTGGGTAGTGAAGACCACCCTTCTAGGTAGCACTGTGGGCAGCAGGGGGGACACTGCAGCTGTTCTAGATGAGTCTCCAGGAGTTCCATTCCTGCCAGGGCGGGGTGGCATCCATTCTCTCTGTTCCTAACAGAAACTGCCTAAAGAAGCTAGCTTTCTCCCTTGTGTCCCTGAGTCACAAACACTGGGCACTGGTGTTACAGGGCAAGCCAGTTAGCTTACCAACTCTCCTGGCCAGATTGGTTTAGGCCAAAGAACTTTCAGGAGCCTTTGCTGGGGACTTCTGAGAAGGAAGTTTCCTCATTCTCTGAGCCCAGGAGCTCTAGGCAGGCAGGTCTTGTGACTAAGGTGGGGAAAAGTGAGAAGTCCCATGAAGGAAACAGGATCTCTGATGACATTCTTAACCAAGAGAAAACTCCTCCAGCCCTGAATTTCTTAGTAGAGGCAAGCCAAGATATTGCAGTTATGATTTAAATCACTATGTGATGTCGAAGTTCAAAACTGTCAAACTGATCTATGACTTCTGATTCTTTTTCACAACTTCCAATTCGGTGAATTGGAAGAGTTTGTCCTAATCAGGGAACTCGGGGAAACAAATGTTCCACTTTCGCAAACTTTATTGTGGATAAGCTTTTTAAAATTTTATTACTTGTTTGGATTGAAATCTTGTACAGTTGCATGTTTTGGAATCAAAACGAGCTAAGACTGGAAATTGGAATACTCTCATAAACTGACAGATTCTAAGGCCAAAATCTTCCTCATTATTCACTGGGGTTTATAGAGCATAAGCTGTGCTGGGTGTGGTGTGTGTCCTTGATCCCAGGACTCAGGAGGCTGAAGTAGGAAGATCGTCACTAGTCCCAGGTCAGCCTGGGCTAGACTGAGACCCTGCTTCAAACACCTTCTCCTAGCCTGGTGTGGTGGAGCACGCCTTTAATCCCAGCACTCAGGAGGCAGAGGCAGGAGGATCGCCACAATTTTGAGGCCAGACTGAGACTACATAGTGAATTCCAGAATTCCAGATCAGCAGCCTGGGCTAGAGCAAGACCACACCTTAAAAAAAAAAAAAAAAAAAAAAAACCCTTCTCTTTTGGAAAGTGACCCCATAGTTTTGGGGAAGTGACTATATAAAGGAGTTAAGGGGGTTGGTTGATGCACAGGTCTGATTGATTCCTTCCCCAGTATCCACATAAAACCAGATGCAAAGTGGGGCATGCGTCATTTGCAGCCCTAACATGATCATGCTCATTGGCTGTTTCTTAAATAAATAAATAACAGTGTTGTTTTTTTTTTAATAGATGCTAGTTAGGCAGGATTGGGATCAGATACCTTAAGGTATCAGAGAAAGTCTTCCAACCACCAGGTCGCCCGCATGACAGTCTTCCTGTTTGAGTGGGCCTTGTTTGAGTCTTCAGGGGAAGATCCTGAACCCCAGCATGTGCGTGCAATCTAGTTGAACACTGAACCTTACTCTTTGTCCAGAGCCCTGCAATTACATCAAGTTCAATTCTATTCGATGGGCATTTATTTGTGTCACATTCAGAAGAATAATCCTAAATTCCTAAAAATCACAGAGTGCAAAGTATTCTCTTTCCAACTCAAAGTAGGTGAAGCAGTTATCTTGAAGGTGATAAAGCCCTGATGAACTTGGACTTGAATATCTACCTTGTACATTCCTCTGACGTCTTTGCAAAGCATTTCTATATCCAGGGAAGCTGGTCCATTTGTTTAATAAGCCTTGAGTGGTCCTTGACCCTCCCCGCTTCTAATCAGGACTGATGAAGAGCTGCTCTTTCTACACACACACACACACACACACACACACAAAGCTGGTTTTCTGGATTCCAAAGCCCAGGCAGGATATCTCAATAGCGATATTCACCTTTCTAAAGGGCCTGAGCTCTTCAGTGCAGATCTACAAAACCTCAGCCCAATATACATTGTTTCCTGAAGAATCCAAGGCATGTGCAACACAAAGAGTGATCCTGCTCCACGAAAAGAAGATTCTGGAACAAACGTGCTCATTTAGACTGTACTCCCTTTTCTTGACAGCCAGGACCCTTAGCCACAGGGCCAGCCCTGTTCACTGGGATAATGTGGACAGACAGGCCATCTTGCCTCCCTGTTCTCCCTTCATAGTGTTTGCAGTAGAGACTGTAGCTCCATGGTATTTTCCTAGCATGCACGATGCCATGGGCTTGATCCTCGGCACCACCAAAATAAAAAATCAAAAGAGTTTGTGGATTCGTGGGTCATCCGTCCTACTTCCCCACTGCCCTCAACATATTCTACTGTTTGATCTTTCTCGCCTCCCTCATCCTTCAGCGGTTTCCTGCTCTGCTCTCTGGAAAGGATCTAATGCTTTGAATCTCACGGAGCCAGAAGGATGGTGCAGAAGATGAACCTTGGGTCCTGGCTTGCCCCAGCTGCAGGCATCCTTTCTTCACATCTGAAGGAGGGAGAATGACGTAGTCATCAACCACAGCACAAGACTACAATGAGAATTGTGCATGTTTCTTTCCAGAAATATTTAAGTGCCTTCATTTTCACCAGGGAGTCTCATTCCCCAAAGCCTTGACATCATGTTGATCTCCCCAGTCCCTAGTGACAGGAAATTTCCCTAAAGAAACACCCACAGTTGTAGATGAGTTATTTCAGCTCATACCTTAAGAACCCTGAGAAATAATACTGAAGTCATAGGGTTCTTATGAGTAGTAACTGAGATAATGCATAGAAAGAAAATCTAGAATGTTCCAATGTAAATCGCCCACAGCCATGCTCATTATTCCATCCCTTGCTCTGAAATGAGGTCATTTCCCTGGATTACCCTTACACTGTAAAAAATGGCAGCCCATCCTCACAGGCCCTACAGCTCACTTGCTCCTTTTTCTCATTAAGAATGTCAAGAGGTGGAAAGCAAGGACTGACCCAAAGGTCCTCCGACCTCCACACACATTCCTACATCAACACACATACACTAAATAAATAAACAAATAAAATCCAAAATGGCAAAGTGGGTGTGGTTTGTGCCTATACTCCAACTCATAGGTTCCCATGAGTTTAAGGTCAGTGTGGTCTAGAATACGAAAACCTGGAATTCCTTTGCAGTAACAGAAGGCCCTGGTGTCCCCATTCTCCCTTTCTCCCTCCCTCCCCCCCTCTCTCTTTCTCTCTCTGTCATGGTTTGATCCAGGTGTCCCCCACAAACAAATGAATGTGTTCTGGGTAATCGATCCTCAGCTGATGGCAGTTTGGGTTTTACAACCTCGCTGGAACTGTATTGTTGGGGACGGGCTTATGGGGATTATAAACCAGCTCCCCCTTGCCAGTATTTGGCACACCTTCCTGCCGCTGTTTCCAGTGCTGTGGCGGAGGTGATGTCCACCCCTCTGCTCATGCCATCATTTTCCCTGCCAGGATGGAGTCTCCCCTGGAGCCCATAAGCCAAATAAACCCATTCCTCCACAAGCTGCTTTTGTTTGGGATCTTTCCGTGCAGCAACTAGAAACCTGACCACAACACTCTCTCTCTTTTTCTCTCCATGCTTGCAAATACTTTTTAAAAATTAGAAGTACTTTTTAAAAATTAAAAATTTTAAAAACCTTGTCTAAATAATTTTTATTTCAAAATACAATACTAGAACTACATAAAAACCAGGCCAAGAATGACTACATATCAATTAGCAATTTAAAAAAACCAATCCATGAAGTTGGCCTTGCCCCAGCCTTTCTGTGCATTGTCTTGAGGTGTCTGTCCCTTCATTTCCTCACCTCCCAATAGACACACCTTCTCACTGCATTAGCCTTTAACTGGTTTTTCCAGGTCCAAGTTGTCCCCCACCCTCTACCCTTCCTGCCAACACATCAACTATCCTGTTTATCAGAACCATCTTCCCAGAGCATAGCTGGAATTACACCCTTCCCCAATGCAGAAATCCCTGTTTAATAGAATAAATCTAAGTCCCTTAGGATGGCATGGGGGGCCCTTGACAATATGACCTTTGTCAGCCTTGTCCCCACCATAGTCGTCAGAGCGGGCACACCAGGTCACTGGCTGTCATTCTGTAAACTATCCCTATACCAGGCCACTACTGGGTTTTTTCCTCTTGACCTGGAATTTCCACCTCTGAATGACCCATCCATATGGCACCTCTTTCATAGACTCTCACCTGTCTTTCCCCATTGGGATCAGTGTCTCCCTCCTCGGAGCCCTCTTTGAGTAGCGTCATACCAGTTATTACAGTCTCGTTTGTCCTGGGGTTAGCCTGTGTTCAGGCCTTTGAGATTAAGCTGGCTTGCATTCAAATCTCAGCCTAGGCCTGGGTGAATTCAATAAATTATTCCATGGCTCTGAATGTGATAAGTAGGGAGAAATCAGAGAATGGAAGTGCAGGGCTCTCTGGTGCTAATTGCTATACCTTTGCTGTGACTTGAATATGTCCCCCCAAATGTTCATATTCTGAAAAGCTGATCCCCAAATTCAGATGTTAATGGTGTTTGGAGGTGAGACATTTGGGAGGTAATTAGGGTTAGATGTAGTCATGACAGTGGGCCCCATGATGATATTCCTGGCTTTATAGAAAGAGGAAGCGAGATCAAGGCTAGCCTCCTGCTCTATCTCACCACACAATGCCCTTTGCCCTGTTAAGATGATGCCAGAAGACCCTAGTGAGAGCCCTGCCATGCTCTTGGACTGACTCTTCTGAAGAACATAGGACCAAAACCACTTTGTAGTATAGGGCCTTATATATCGATATGTTAGAAGAAAGTTTCTTTTTTTTTTTTTTTTTTTTTTTGGGGTTTTTCAAGGTTTTTCTCGCTGTAGCCCAGGCTGACCTGGAATTCACTATGTAGTCTCAGGGTGGCCTTGAACTCATGGTGATCCTCCTACCTCTGCCTCCCAAGAGCTGGGATTAAAGGCGTGCAACACCACGCCCAGTGGACAATTCTTAAGAGAACGATATTATGGGTGCCCGGACTTCTTGCCTCTACAAACAGGCTCCAGAAGCACACTCTGCTTTGTGCATTTGGCTTTACATGGCTTCCAAACTGGACCCAAGAATTTTGTTGTTCTTGTTTTTTCGAGGCAGAGTCTCACTCAAGCCCAGGCTGGCCTCAAAGTCACAATGATCCTCTGACCTCAGCACCTAGTGCTGGGATTAAAGGTGTCCACCACCATGCCTGGTTCATTAAAGAACTTTCTCTGTTTGTTTTGATTTTCCAGGTAGGGTCTCCATCTAGCCCAGACTGACCTCAAACTCACAGTGATCCTCCTACCTCTGCCTCCCAAGTGCTGGGACTAAAGACATGTGCCACCCTACATGGCAAGAACACTTTTAATAGTTAGAACTCATGCCTTCAGAATCATACTGCCTCCAGTAGACCAAGTTGAAAATTAGTCATTCCCACACAAGCTTTTACATATATTTTATTTATTTGAGAGAGAGAGATACAGATAGACAGAGAGAATGGGCACATCATGACCTCTTGACACTGCAAACAAACTCCAGATGCATGTGCCACCTTGTGCATCTGGCTTTCTGTGGGTACTGGGGAATCAAACCCAGGTCCTTAGGCTTTGCAGGCAAGTGCCTTAACCACTCAGCAATCTCTCCAATCTCTCCAGCCCCCACACAAGTTTTTTTTT
>PVHP010021689.1:0-29093 GCA_004024765.1 Zapus hudsonius | reverse complement strand
TTTTTTTAAAAAAAGGTACTACAAGGAATGCAAAGACAACCCAGAAACATATGTAACATTTGTACTATGTATAGAGCTCAAAATAACAGGTGTCCAGAATATAAAAAGAACTAGTCGAGCTGGGCGTGGTGACACACACCTTTAATCCCAGAACTCAGGAGGCAGAAGTTGAAGGATCGCTGTGAGTTTGAGGTCACCCTGGGACTACATAGTGAATTCCAGGTCAGCTTGGACTAGAGTGAGACCCTACCTTGAAAAACCAACTAACCAAACAACAAAAAAGTCAATAAGAACAAAAGAGACACCTAAATATAGTCCCCAAGTCTTGAACTTTTACACAAAAGAATATCTAAATGCCATAGAAACATGACAAGTTCTTCGTTCTTGTCAGACATAGAGAAGTGTAAAAGAAACCCATAATGAGATCCACTATACACCAACCAGAACGACAGATGAAAAGTACCAGAAATATCAAATACTGACAATAAGCGGGAGCACCTCTCACACACACGGGGCACCAGAGTAACTCTGGGAAGCACCCTGGCGGTTCCGCTACAGCTGAACGTGGGCATGTCCTAACAGCTCCACAGCTAGGTTCTTGCCTCACCAAAAGTCCATTTGTCCCAGCACTGTTTACAAGAGCCCAAAGTGGAAACCATCCAAAGTCTGTCAGCGGAAGGAAAGCTTTTTAAGATGCAACATATTTCAAATAGAGGATTATTTCAAGTTCAAGTCAGGGAAGAGTCATTTGTGGTGCTAAGAGTGTTAAGATGGTAATTATCCTAGGGGCATGGTGTCCAGAAGGGGACACAAGTAGGTATTTAGAATGCTCATCATGTTCTACTTGTTGGCGTTGATAGTATGTTTGTTTTGTGAAAATCCATCAAGCTGACAATTTGTGGACTCTTGTTATATAACTAGTACTTTAAATTTAAAAAAGGACCAGGTGTGGTGGCACACACCTTTAATCCCAGCATTCAGGAGGCAAGGAGGCAGAGGTAGGAGGATCACTGTGAGTTCAAGGCCAGCCTGGGACACAAAGTAAGTTCCAGGTCAGCCTGGGCTAAAGCAAGACCCTACCTCAAAAAACTTAAAAAAAAATTAAAAAAAGGTATGTGTGTGGGTTTAAAGAAAAGTCTCCTGGGCTGGAGAGATGGCTCAGCGATTAAGGCACTTGCCTCCAGTGCCTAAGGCCCTGGGTTCAATTCCCCAGGACCCACATAAGCCAGACCCACAAGGTGGCGGCCATGGTTCTCTCTTCTCTCTCTCTCTCTCTCTCTCTCTCTCTCTCTCTCTCTGCTTGAAAATGAATAAAATATTTTTAAAAAGAAAGAAAAGTCTCCTAAGCAAAATGTGGTCCTACAGAATTATTTTTTCATATAGAAACTAATAATAAATGGATTGAGAAAAATAAGTTATACAACAAAGAATATGAGCAGTATTATTCCATTATGCTAAATAAATGTAAATAATACTTATCTCTGGATTATGGATGGTATTTATTTTCTTTTTACTTTATCTAATGTTTCTTTTTTCCACAGTGAGCATGTTACCTGCCTTAGTAGAAAACATATCATTTTTAAAAATATAATTTGATTACGATAAGTAGGGATAAGATAATGAGGAGAGGGTTGACATTGGAATGCTGGGTGGAGCTTTGTTACTGTGCTGGGTCCCCAGAAGCTGGGTGGATAAGGAAACAGGGAATGTGGTACAAGCAGGAGGTGAGGTGTGACTCAAGGTCATCTATGCAGAAGAATGGAAACTAAAGAGTCAAGCTTTCTTGATCCTGGCTGGGATACCCAGACCTCACTCAGACTGCATGTGTCCATCAATCCTGACTCCACCGACTTTCCTTCCTTTTTTGTTTTGGAGATAGGGTCTCAGGGTAGCCCAGGCTGACCTGGAATTCACTATGTAGTCTCAGGCTGGCCTCAAATTCAAGGAGAGCTTCCTACCTACCCAGTGCTGGGATCAAAGGCGGGAGGGAGGCTTTAAGTAGCTCAGAGGCACATCCTATATGCCCTGCAAATCCAAAGCAGGAAAAACTTGGCAGTTGTATTTTCTTTTTGGTACCATAGCTTTTATTCTATTACTTTTATTTTCTTTGATCTTTTTGATGAGTCCATACATGTATCCAATGCATTTTGATCCCCTACTCACCCTCTCCCTTCCCCTCCCACTAAGACCCTTCTTTCCACCATAAGCTTTCTTTTTTCGTTTTTCTAAGTAGGATCCTGCTCTAGCCCTGACTGACCTGAAATTCACTATGTAGTCTCAGTGTGGCCTTGAACTCAAGGCGATCCTCCCTCCAACCTCCTGAGGCAGAGGTTAGAGAGCCGTGAGTTCAAAGCCAGTCTGAGACTACATAGTGAACTCCAGGTCAGCCTGGGCTAGAGCGAGACCCTACCTTGGGGGGAGAAAAGAAAAATGAATTAGGGATGCTGTGTGGTTTTCAGCAAGGGAAACGAACAGGCAACGAAGCAACTCTGAAGAGAGTGGACTGGCTGACAAGAGAGCGAGGGTCTCCCCTAGACTCCTGGAACAGAAATGCAGACGATCTCACACGAATGCCATGCCGTGTGCCACGCGCAGACTTCACACGAACGCCCACTCGCTCGCATCCACCACGGGCCAAGGCACCAGCCACAGGAACGGCAGAACGCGAAGCGGTCCCGCATCGCGGCTGCGCATGCGCGCGCTCCGGAAGCGGAAGTGCCACGGAGGTCATGGTGCCCCCAAGATGGCCGCCCTCAGAACGCTGGTGTCCGGCTGCGGGCGGCTTCTCCGAGGGCTGCTGGCCGGCCCGGCGGCGCCCAGCTGGTCGCGGCTTCCAGCTCGCGGACTCAGGGAAGGTGAGTCCCCGCGGCGCCGGGGCTCCGCGTCCCCGGGGAGCGGAGGAGAGCCGAGACCCAGGCTCGGGGGCTTCGAGAGGGGAAAGACGCCTCGCAGCGTCCAGGGGCGGAATATGGATCCTCGGGCCACGTTCTCTGAGTCGCTTCCTTCGTTGAAAGCATCCCTGGGCTATGGAGGAGGGACATCTGGACGCCCTCCGCAGACCCCCACATCTTCCAGTCTCATATATATATAATATATATATTATATATATAATATATATGCATGCTGTGATTTGGAGGTGATGGCTTTTTCTGCCCCGAGGAATGGCAGCCAAGGTGGAAAGGCCAGTACGTCTTAGAGACAAGTGCTGAGCAGTGGTTCTGCATTGCATTAATAATAATCTGAAGTAGCCAGGTTCTAGCAGCCAGGGAGAGGTTATTCAAGGCCAAATGCCGCGCCTCCAGCTGTGAAGGGTGAAAACACGGCCCTTGTCCTGAGGAGCTTAGGTCCTAAAGAGATGCACACACTCCAATAAATGCAAGTTACCCATTTGCATGAAAAAGTACAGGAAGATTCCATAAAAGGGATGTTTCTTGAACAGGCTTCTAAAAGGGTGGAATCTGGCGGAGAGTGAAAAGGCCTTTCAGGATATAGCCTGCCTTTGTTGTACTGTGGGACGCAGGAAAGGCTAAGGAATGTGCTAGTGATGCTGGCTTTGTATTTAGGATTCTGGCATGGGATTGGCCAGCCAGTAAGCGACCATCATTACTGTCAGAGGGAGAAGAGCCTAGTCATTGAATCCAAAGAAGAGGTCTCCTGAGTGCTTGACTTACAGGCACTACACACTGCTTAGGAGAGGCTTCTTTTATAGCATTCAGGTAGCAATTTCTGTAGAGTGGCAGGCAAAGAATCCAGTTTGAAGAAGTCAAAAAGGTAGCTGATAAGAAAAATGTCATAGCCGGGCGTGGTGGCGCACGCCTTTAATCCCAGCACTTGGGAGGCAGAGGTAGGAGGATTGCCTTGAGTTCAAGCCCATCCTGAGACTACATAGTGAATTCCAGGTCAGCCTGGGCTAGAGTGAGACCCTACTTTGAAAAACCAAAAAAAAAAAAAAGAAAGAAAAAAGAAAAATGTCATAAAGGGAAGCTGGAACAATTGCTTAAAAAGAAAGTCCAGATGTTGCCTGGTTGACATTAGACTAGTCCTTTAATAAAGACACTTTCTGCTGACTGCAGAAAGGACTTGGATAAGGCATTTCATCTATTCCTATGCTGCAAAATTAGGCCTGTGCTGATACCTTTCTTTTTTTAAGGTAGGGTCTCACTCTAGCCCAGGCTGACCTGGAATACATTATGTAGTCTCAGGGTGGTCTTGAACTCACAGCAATCCTCCTATCTCTACCTCCTGAGTCTCCTGAGTGCCAGGATCAAAGGTGTATGCCATCACCCACCCATCCCCCCCCATAACAATTTTGTTTTTGTTTTTGGAGATAGGGTTTCACTCTAGCCCAGGCTGGCCTGGAATTCACTCTGTAGTCTCAGGGTGGTGTCGAATTCATGGTGATCCTCCTACCTCTGCCTCCTGAGTGTTGGGATTAAAGGCATGCGCCACCATGCCCGGCTCGCTCATAACATTTTTGAGGGTGTCTTCCAAGTGTCAGGTAGTAATAGCTGCAGATTACATATCCTTTCTGAAATTCAAAGTTGAATCAGTTCTTTGCTATGTTCCTAGAAGAAAATCAAGAGAAATAGTTTTTATGTATGGTTGGGCTTTTTATTATTTCTATTATTAAAAATGGAAATGTTTGAGATTAGACTTGAATTTTTTTTTTTTTTTTTTTGAGAGCTGGGGAGATGTGTCAATTATTAAAGGTGCTTGCATGCAAGGCCTTCTGGCTCAGGTTCAATTCCCCAGTGCCCATATAAAGTCAGATGCACAAAGTGGTGCATGCCTCTGGAGTTTGTCTGCAGCAGCAAGAGACCCTGGTGTGTCCATACTCTTATTCATTTATTCTCTCTCTCAAATATTTTTAAAGATATATATAGATATAAATATGGTTTGTTTTGTTTTTTCGAGGTAGGGTCTCACTCTAGCCCAGGCTGACTTAGAATTCATGATGTAGTCTCAGGGTGGCCTCAAACTCACGGCTATTCTCCTACCTCTAGTGCTGGGATTAAAGGTGTGTGTCACCACACCCAGCCTAAAAGGAATTTTTAAAAATATTTTATTTATCTATTTGAGAGAGAGAGAGAGAGAGAGAGAGGCAGACAGAGAGAGAGAATGGGCACACCAGGACCTCCAGCCACTGCAAATGAACTCCAGACACATGTGCCCTCTTGCGCATCTAGGCTTTATATGGGCACTGGAGAATTGAACTCTGGTCCTTCTGCATTGCAGGTAAATGCCGTAACTGCTAAGCCATCTCTTCAGCCCGGAATTTTTTTTTTAAGACAAGATTTTGCTGAGTAACATGGCAGGCCTGGAACTCACTAGTAGACCAGACTAGCCTCAGACTTGTGACTATCCTCCTGCCTCTGCCTCCCTAGTTCTAGGATTACAGACATGTGTCACCATACTCAGTAATTTTTTTACCTGGAGAATTTGTGAATTGATGGACTGTATGATCAAATGAGTCTTTGAAGTCCTCTTTTCAATAAATCCTTAGGTTGGTAGCTTTCTTGTCAGTCACTGTCCGCCTAAAAGCTAAATGTCAGGTTTCATTTATGTGCTCTTACATGAAAACACTATTATATTCTGTATTTTTGTTTGTTTGTTTTTCAAGGTAGGGTCTCACTCTAGCCCAGGCTGACCTGGAATTCACTCTGTAGTCTCAGGGTGGCCTTGCATACACGGCAATCCTCCTACCTCTGCCTCCTGAGTGCTGGGATTAAATGTGTGTGGCACCACGCCTGGTTTATATTCTGTATTCTTGATAGTCACCTGTCTTTAATCTTTAAAACTTCTTATTTTATTTATTTGGTTTTCAAGATAGGGTCTTGCTCTAGCCCAGGCCAACCTGGAATTCACTCTGTGGTCCCAGGCTGGCCTCAAAGTCACTGTGATCCTCCTACCTCTGCCTCCCAAGTGCTGGGATCAAAGACACGCATTACCACACCTGGCTTGTCTTTAAACCTTTAAGTGAACTTTTTGATGTTCTTTCTCTCTGTTAGTAAGGCAGGATAACAGATGATTTTCATTGGTCCAGCTGATACATTTAATATATTCATTTAATATATTTATATTTAATAATATTGCACATACAGAATTTTAAATTGTGGAGGAAAAACTGAGTATTATGCTGAAAATATAAGCATCTTGCTTTTCAAAGATAAAACTACACCATTGTGGTCAGAATTCATGAGGACTGGGCACCAGTATTAATTATGTATAAAGACTTGCAGTGTAAAGCTTTGTTTCTGAGTCAGGAAGTCCATGTTGTCACAAAAACATTTTAAACATTTAGCAATACCTAGAGACATTTCAGCTGTCACAACTGGTACTACTAGTGGATAGAGGCTAGGGACACTTAAACATCTTACGGCATACATGACATCTCCCCACAACAAGAATGTCCATCCTGCTGGTATTCAGAAAGCCTCATTGAAAGTTTGATGAGGGCTGGAAAGCTTGCTCAGTGGTTAGGGCAGTTGCCTGCAAAGCCTAACAACCTGGGTTCCATTCTCCAGTGCCCACCTAAAGCCTATGCACAGAGTGGTACATATGTCTGAGAGTTCATTTGGAGCCGTTGGAGGCCCTGGTGTGCCCGTTCTCTCTGCGTGTCTCTTCTCTGTTTCTCTCTGCTTACAAATAAAATAATTATTTTTTTAAAAAGTTTGATGAGAGAGAATGAGAAGACTGAAGGGGGATAAATAAGGAAATTGTAATTTACTGAGTGTCTGCTACAAGTAATGTACTAGAATTTCTACATACATTTATTCAGTCTTCCTTAAAGGTAGGTATTGACTGTCCTGATTTCTACAGATGAGGAAATGTAGTCCCAAGATTTGCTAGCTTGTCCAACATCAGCTGTAAGTAGTAGAGTTGGAAGTAGAGCAAGCACGTTTCTCCACTGAAACATAACCTTCCTGCTTCATGGCAAAGTGTCTGTTTTGTTCCTTCCCCCAAACTCTTAGCAGTTAACTTACCAAAAATCATCTGGGGCTTCACATGAAGCTGTCTATTTTCACAAAGATTGTGTTGGACCTTTTTTCTACCTCGTTGCCTATATCGAGCCCTTATGAGGGAAATGCTTTTACAACAATCATCGTGAGCATATGGTTATGTGAATTAGCTATCTGATCTTATAGCAGAATGTATTGAAATGAGAAGAGGCGCAGGAGAATTTGTGTCATCTTTTCGCTAAGGGGGTTCTTTCTAGAGGACATAGCTTTTTGGGCAAGGAAGTGTCTGATATGGTGTACAGTTTTTTTTTTTCTTTGTTAAAAGAACTGCCCAGCTATGAGCATTTCTTTTAAAAGCTTTGAAAGTGCTGGAGAGATGGCTTAGCTGTTAAGGCCCTTGCCTGCAAAGCCTAATGACCCAAGTTTGATTTCCCAGTACTCAAGTAAAGCTTAAAGTCAGGCATGATGGCTCACACCTCTAATCCCAGCACTTAAGAGGCAGAGGCAGGAGGATCACTGTGAGTTTGAGGCCAACCTGAGTCTAAATAGTGAATTCCAGGTCAGCCTGGGCTAGAGTGAGACTTGAAAGGAGTGAATGAGCATGCTGACGGTTTTAAAGAATTCAAAGGGCACAGTCCATATGACCTGCTCATGAAAGAGATTCTTGTATAGCAATAAGACTCATTGAAAAGCACAAAGCAGAGTGACATTCCCTCAGAGGTTCCAGGGAACAGAAGCAGGGAGACCGTGATAGGCCCAGAAACTTGACTCAATAAACTGGAGGGAGGTATTGAGAAAAGGAGTGATGGCCAGATGCACGGGCACTCGTGCCACTTCCTGGCTTCCTCTAGCTGGTCGTTCACACTCTGCTTAGGTCTTAGTTTCCACAGGCCCTTGGAACCACAGCAGCGCCCTGCGTCTTCCCTCACTTCCTTCTTTGCCAAACAGCCGGCTCTTTACACAGCTGCAGTTCACTGCATGTGTGTTCACATGTCCATCAAGGCATTCCGCCTTCATTGCAGTCTCACCACAAGGTTGTTAGAATTCAGTTAACTTGGATTCCGTCCTGGGTTGAGTATTTACTGAAGTACTCAGAGGACCTCTTTATGAGGCATGGACTTTATTATGGAGAAGTTCTCATCCTTTCTTTACTTCCCCTTCCTCCTCCAAGACAAAGACTGTGTCTTTCTATTCTGTTACTGGTCTGCACAGTGGGTGGAGCAAGGCTGCACACCCTGGTGCTCAGCTCATGCTGGAGCAGATTATTCCATGTGTATGAGAAGGGCCGATCTGGAAAACAGCTGCATCTCTGTCTTTAGCCCACTTCATCCTGCCGGATCTACAAACACAGGGGTGACTTCAACTTCTACTAAACAGGTTTTCTGTTAGTGCCTAAATCTCTTAGCCCAGCTTTTCTTAGCCACCCCCACTTCTCTTGGATGGAGAGGCCAGGGACAAAATGGATCTCCAGTTTTGTTTGGTTTTGCCATGTTTTTCTATGTGCACTGAAAATCAATACTATTTTGATTCCTATCTCCTCTTTCTAGGGGCTGGAAATCTACCGAGGGCCTTGCCAGGCTCCAGCCGGGCCTTCTTCCCCTGCACTAACACCACCCTGATCAATCTCTGCTGTGTGTGAGTTCCTGGGTCATTCCTCTGGTTGACAGATTGTCTCTTAGATAAGCATCTGCCTATTGTTTTACCCACTGGCTTCTAGTGAGACATTCACTGGCTAGAGCACTTGCCATGGGCTTTGATCTCTTTCCCAGGGGCCAGTGGGATGACTTCAGGGTTTGGGTCTTTGCCGAGAGTGATGCGTGTTTTGTTAGACTTGTTTACCTCAGGGTTGGGACCCAAGTGCCTGCTCAGAGAAGGGAACCACATGTTTATCCTGTGTGTTTCAGGGCATTATCCTGGTGCTGACTCCAGTGTACTAGACTGTTTCTGCTCTTGTTTCCTGTGAGGCTTCTCACACATCTACCCTACCCCTTGTTGCTTAGATTTGGTTGTCCTTAGACACTCCCTCAACTTGATTTCTACCAGTTTGCAAAGTTTCTGGGGTGCCTGAAGCCCTCCTTCTGCTGTCTCCCACTCCCCTTAGTGTCTGTGGATGGACACCTCACAGTGACCTTCCCTCTGCAGCTGTACTGGCTTCGAGACTGACCAGGTTGAGGCTCAGCCGCATCCTGTTCATGGGTTTTCTGTACAAGTGGATCTGTCTGTGCGGTGACGCAGGTTCCTTTACACAAAGGAACCTTGTTTGACTACAGTGTTGTCTGGAGAAAGTCTTTGTGTGTCTGGAGTTAGACATTGAGGGGCCCTCAGATTGGTTGTTTTGGAGTAATAAGTCCTTATGAATGGCTCGAGGAACAATTCCAGGCAGTCTGTATCTAATTAGGTGTCGGTCACACAACTAACTCAGTGATCACAGATGCTCTCATGGGTCTTTGGTTAGATCAGAATTGCCTTTTTTCCCCTTAGACAGTTCCTTCTCTTTTTATTGTTTATTTTGTGTTGTTGCAAAAGCAATATATGTTTATTTTAGAAAATACAGATGGGGGGCTGGAGAGATGGCGCACTGGTTAAGGCACTTTCCTCAAGTGCCTAAGGCCCTGGGTTCAATTCCCCAGGACCCACATAAGCCAGACACACAAGGTGGTGGCCCTGGTGTGCGCTCGCGCTCTCTCTCTCTTTCTCTTTCTCTCTCTCTCTCTCTCTCTCTCTCTCTCTCTCCTTGAAAATGAATAAATGAAATATTTAAAAAAAAGAAAGAAGGAAAATACAGATGGGCAAAAAGAAGAAGCAGAAAGCACCCACTGCCAAGGGATAACCAGGTCTCTAACATAGCCACACAGCTGGCCACGTGCCGATGGGTATTATGCCTAGGGAGAGGGCTCTGACTTCCACTGGACTCTCAAACTTAAGGGCTTCGGGCTTTCTTCTGATCTGTACTACCATTTGCCTTAGGTCAGAGCTGAGTAAAACTCAACCGTGATAGCCAAATTGTAGTTTAAATAGGATTCTAGTGTTTTGTATTTTTTTTTTTTTTTAATTTGAGGGAGAGAGAGAGAGAGATTGGGTGCACCAGGGCCCCTAGCTGCTGCAAACAAAACTCCAGATGCATGCGCTACCTTCTGCATCTGGCTCTACATGGGGAATTGAATACTGGTTGTTAGGCTTTGCAGGCTGAGCCATCTCTCCAGCCCTGGATTCTAGTTTTGTTTGTTTTTCGAGGTGGGGTCTCTTTCTAGCCCAGGCTGACCTGGAATTCACTGTATATCTCAGGTGGCCTCAAGCTCATAGCGATCTTCCTACCTCTGCCTCCTGAGTGCTAGAATTAAAGGTGTGAGCCACCACACCCAGCTGGATTCTAGTATTTTAAGAAACAATTTGCAGGCTAGCTATGCAGTTTTTCTCTTGCAGCAATTAGCAGTTAAAGGGGACTGTGACAAGTATTTCACTCCCTAAAAATAGTATTGAGTGAGCATTTGCTTTTCTCCTGAAAGCACTGGGAAGAGAAGCGTGTCTCCATGAACATCTGCTGTATGTGAGCTTGCAGCTTGGTTCTTCCTCTCATTACCACTGGACTTGGCATTCTGCATCCTGGTTAAGTGAGACAGGAAATGTGTATAGCTTGGCAGATGTGTGCAGCTGATCACACTGCCTCGGGTTCTCTTCTGCCTGCCTCTCAGACCTCGGTAGCAGGGCTGAAGGGGTTGCTCTCAGTGCTCTCCTTGAAGTTCTGTTACACTCATTGTCTGCAGGCTCCTCCTTCCCACCTCTTCCATCACCTTTCTCTAGTGTAGACAACTAAACCTAACCCAGCAGGGAGAGGGTAGAGAAAAGTGGAGCAGACAAGAGGCTTTCCCCCATAGCTGGCTTATACAGATTTGACCCGAATTCAGGATGCATTTAGATAAGCTTCCATGAGGCCCCTGGAACACTTAGTTCATGCTGCTGCATTGTAGGTTGCAGGCCCCTCACAGTCAGAAACCACTTTTGTCTAATTTGCTTTGTAAATATACATATCCAAGGTCCTTCTGAGTCTCTTTGCAATGCCGCTGCCTCCCAACTTTTCAGGTCACTACTGCTCGCCATGGAGGGCAGGATCTTGCTTTTTAAGATCTGGGCTGGCCTAGAACTCGCTATAGCTCAGGCTGTCTTCACACTCACAGCAGTCCTCCTGCCTCAGTCTCCTAAGGGCTGTGATTGCAGGCTTGAACTACCACTCCCAGCTTGCCAATTATTCTGAGTAGAGCCAAGATGAGGCTCAGCTTCCAAAGACAAAAGCAGCACGGAGACCCTTGATCCCAGAGAGATGCTGCTGCTTGCATCTCCTGAGGCACCTCAAGGGCATAGAACCTTGGCACTTCAGGGTGAAACCTGCACACTTTCTGTCTCTGGTGGGGACCGTGGGAGAGTGCAGACTGAAGGCTCCTTTTCTCTGCCTGTGTAGGATTTGAGCTGTATTTGAAACTCCCTGTTCCTTATTAAATGGCTGACCTAATTTTTCCCCTTTATCTCTAGTGGTCGAGATCCAGGAAGGGAAGACGACCACAGTAAGTATCATCATGTTGGCCACTTACAACCTCTTTAACGCTTGGAGCTGCCTGGCTGCTCCTCTGAGGGACAGAGGGAGGCCCTATCTGAACTCCTGGCTCCAGGATCTCTCCCTCAGAGACCATAAATACTGAAATGTACTATTTTTCAGGCTGTGTGCTGTAGTGTGTTAATCAGAAACAGTCACAGTGCCTGGGCTGAGGTATCTGTTGTTTGATTAAAGTGACCTTTTGTATGACAGAGTCTCAGAGGTCTTTGCTAATATGTTCTTTGGCAGGTGATAAATCAGTTTCCCAAAGGGGAAACTAAGGCAGTATTGTAGGCCTAGACAGCCAGAGTAAATTGGCCCAGAGTCAGGTGCCTGGACTTCAGTTCCTTTCTTTTCTGCCTAGAATGATTAAACTACCCCATAAGGGATGCATTTCAAAGGTGATGTTATCTGGACTCTAACCTCACTGGCTGGCACTCTGGCTTGTATCTTGGGAAGAAAGCCAGATACTTCTTCCTCCCCCCTTCTTCTTGGGTCCATCTCACCCCCCTTCCTTGGGAGTCATGGGGCCTAGATTATCCTGTAATCCTTAAAAGACAGCCTTGTTTTCACATGGCCTTCCATGCCTTCAAGAAAGCCTCGGCCACTTCACAGCACTCCCAGAAGCCTTTGGAGCTTCCATGTCTAATAAGGACTTAATCTTTCTGGCAGTCAGCCGAACATAGTCCTCCCCAAGGCAGTTTTATCCTCAGGACGAATCCTTTCAGTCGTCCTCCAGAATATTCCCTCGGCCTTTCCATTGCTTAGTCTCACCCAATTCTAGTTTTAGGAGATGCCATTCCCTTAGGACATCTAGTTCTTTGAGTAAAAGCTCAAACAAGCCAGTTGTGAAGGTGAAAGCCTGTAATCCTAGCACTCGGGGAGGCAGAACCAGGAGGTTGTGGAGTTCAAGTTCAGCTTGGGCTACATGATACTGCCTCAAACAGCAGCACACAAAAGCTAAAACAAGCTGGGCATACGGTGGCACATGCCTTTAATCCCAGTACTTGGGAGGCAGAGGTAAGAGAGTGGATATGAGTTCAAGGCCAGCCTGAGACTACATAAGTGAATTCCAGATCACCCTAGGCTAGAGATAAACCCTTCCTCAAAAAACCAAAATAAATAAAAGCTAAAACAAGCATTCCCCTTGTAAACTCCACACTGGAGGAAAGCTCCATCTGACCCATGTGAGGCATGGGCCTGCTATCTGCAGAAGGAGCATGGAGACACTGGTTCCAGAAGAGCCCATCTGCCCATGGAGAGGGGCTGCCGTGGTTGACTCTGGGTGTTACTCCTCTGTGCTATGAGATCAGATGCCTGCTGCCCTGGATTCTGGGACTTAAATGGAATGGTAGATAAGAACCATTCTTAGCACAGAACCAGGCAAGTAAATGGTAGCTCTTGCCCCAGGCCCACAAAGCCCCTCCCAAAGCCTTCCATTGCACCCACAGCTTTTCTCTGCTGTGCCTGTGGGTTGCTGTAAGTGGAGAGGTGGAGAGTGGTGCCCTGCATAACCAGTTAGAATTTCCAGCCCTTTTCCTTTTGACCAGTCCCACAGGTCCAGCCTCAGAGAAATTTTAAGTAGATCATTGCTTTAGTGCATTTTGCTATTCCAAGGCTGTGTCACGGGTTCAGCCATGATGAGGATGTCCTTTCACATATGGGATTCTGCAGGGCTTGAAAGGAGGCAGTCAAAATAATTAGAAGAGAGGGGACAAGCTGGAGAGATGGCTCAGCGGTTAAGGTGCTTGCCTGCAAAGCCTAATGACCCAGGTTCAATTCCCCAATACCCATGTCAAGCCAGATGCACAAAGTGGTGCATGCATCTGGAGTTTGCAATGGCTGGAGGCCCTGGTGCACCCATTCTCTCTCTCTCTCTTTCTCTCTCTCTCTCTCCCTCCCTCTCCCCCTCTCCCCCTCCCTCACATTCTCTCTCTCTCCCTCTTCCTCTCCCCCTCTCTCACATTCTCTCTCTCCCTCTCTCTGTCACACACGCACAAAAGTAAACAAGTAAATAAAATATTAAAAGAGGCGAGCTGCTAAGTATGGCGATCTTCCTAATGACTTGTAGACTTGCTAAGGCTAATGGTGATATCCTGTCTCGAAAGAAAAACAAATGTGTGTCCAGGTATTGGTGTTTGTTTGCTTACAAAGAGAGAAGCAGAGGGGCACACAGGGATTGCTTGTCTGAGCCTTGTCGGGGTGTTGCAGTCGCTGGCACTCTGTGGACCCCTACTAGATGCCCATAACACTTCCTCCCCCAGCGGTGCAGTCCAAAGTGTTCCCAGACATGGCCTCATGGGAACAAAACCACCCATGGTTGGGACCCGCCAGATAGGTAGGTAGGTAGGTAGGTAGGTAGGTAGGTAGGTAGGTAGGTAGATAGATAGATAGATAGATAGATAGATAGATAGATAGATAGAGAGAGAGAGAGAGAGAGAGAGAGAGAGAGAGAGAGGGGGGGGGGAGAACATCAATATGCCAGGGACTTTCGCCACTGCAAACTTCAGACCCTTTGTGCATCTGGCTTTATGTGGGTCCTGGGGAATGGAACCTGGGCCATTAGGCTTTGCAAGCAAGTGCCTTTAACCTCTGAGCCATCTCTCCCCTAGATTTGGCTCTTTAGGATGAAGCCAGAACATGCAATCTCAGAGAAAGGTATATGGAAGGGAGGAAGCTTCCTCCTGGGTGCTATGATTGCGGGAACCACCACACCAGCTCTGTTTTATTGGCATGTTTGTTATGCACCACATGGGTACTCAGCCAGTAGGCTTTGCAAGTCCTATTTTTGATTTTTTTTTTTAATATTTTCAGTGTATTCCAGGTCACCCTGAGCTAAAGCGAGACCTTACCTCTAATTCCCCCCCCCCCAATTTTTTTGTTTTTATTTTTTGAGGTAGGGTCTCACTCTAGCCCAGGCTGACCTGGAATTCACTATGTAGTCTCAGGATGGCCTTGAGCTCATGGTGATCCTCCTACCTCTGCCTCCTGAGTGCTGGGATTAAAGGCGTCCGTCACCATGCCCGGCTCCAATTTTTTTTTTAATTAGAAGAAATGAGTGTGCCACTACAAATGAACTTGGATGTATGTGCCACTTTGTGCATCTGGCTGTACATGGGTACTGGGGAATTGAATTTAGGCCATCAAGCTTTGCAAGCAAGTGCCTTTAACCATTGAGTCATCTCTCCAGCCTCTGTTTTTGATTTTTTTTTTTTTTTGAGACAAGATCTCAATATGTAAGTAACCCTGGCTCACAGAGAACTCACTATGTAGAGCAGGCCTTGAACTTGCTGTGGTTCTCTTGCCTCTGCCTCCCAAGTGCTGGGTTTATAGGCATGTGCTAGTCACCAGTTTAAAGTTCAGATAGTTCCATCTTTGTGACCACCTCAAGGCCCAGCTTACAACAGCTACAGAAAAAGCCCACAGTGCAGGTAGACCTATTAGTTGCTACCACAAGGCCCCCAGAGATGAGCCTAGACTAGCATTCCTATCATGCAGGGTTTGCTCAGAGTTAAAGGCCTGCCTGCAGCACTACTCTCACCCTTTTACTCTGCTCCTAGATTGAAGGCCGAATCATAGCAACTCCTAAGGCAAGCCTAAACCCCCCTAACCCCTCGGGCCAGTGCCCCATCTGCCGTTGGAACCTGAAGCACAAATACAGCTATGAGGTGAGTCTGAATGCAGAAATACTGGCGCTGTGTCCATCCATCAGGGCCGGAATTCTAGTGTCCTCCTCTGCAGTGATGGCTGCATCCCACAGAGCCACCAGAGACAGGAGGTCTTTGTCCACTGGCTGTCAACTCTGGGGAACCTTGTAGCTGAGCCCCAGATTGACCCACTCAGCCTCTGGGAGGGGCTGGGGCTAGGCGTTTTAAAGGGCTTCTGTGATTCTCACGAGCAGCAGAGCTGAGAGCCACTACTTCTCATGGCCTGGTTCAAAAGACCAGTGGTTATTCTCATAGGGATGCAATCAGGTCAGGTATGGGCTTGGCTCTCTTCTTATAAAGAGGCTATGTTGCAGTCATTTTCCCATTGCTGCGCAAAGAACCCAACCAAAAGCAGATTGTGGGAGGCAAGGGTTGATTTTGGCTTACAGACCTGAGGGGAAGTCCCATGGTGGCAGGGAAAACAGTGCATGAGCAGAGGGTGGACATCACCTCCTGGCCAACATCAGATGGACAACAGCAGCAGGAGAGTGTGCCAAACACTGGCAAGGGAAAGCTGGCTATGACACCCATAAGCCCACCCCCAACAACACATTGCCTCCAGGAGGCTCCTATTCCCATTCAGAATACATGAGTTGATGGAGGATACCTGGATCAAACCACCACCGGGTGGCTTGCAGTTTCCACTGCCATCAGCAGAAACATTGCTGTCCTTTTCTGTAATGGAGCTATAAGGCCCTGATTGCCCAGCCCTTCTGAAGCAGTTGCTCCCAAGGAAGAGAGCATGACCACCACAGCAGCAGGCGTGAATGTGGGGCCTGCTGTGTCACGAGTGCTTCCGTTGTCATTCACTTTGTCGTCATCCTAGCCCCTCGAGGCAGGGACTGTTCCATCTGTTGCCTTACCCGCTGCTACATATCAGACTGGGACACAAATCCAGAAGCCAGCAGAGGCCAGTTGTTTCTGTTGCCCTGCAGAGTTGAAGAGGGTTTGGGAGGAAACCCAAGCTGGAGAAACCCGCACTTGCTCTCTACATCTCGCTAGTGACATGAAGTACTCTATTTTGGGGTTTCAGGTGATGCAGGCTCTGGGCCAGGTTGACCTGCAAGCTGCCCCAGTTCCTCCTTTTGGAATAGGATGACTTAGGGCAGAGATCCTGGTCAGATGATAAGAGCAGAAGAGCCACATGTCCATGGGATCTGAACAAAATGACCCAACTAATCTCCTGGGCTGGGAGCCTTGGCTTCAGTCCATTTCAGGGGCGAGAGAGTTCTCTCTACCTCAGGCCCTCCTCCCATGGGGGACTGGAGTGATAGAAAGCGTGGGGCAGAGTGCTGTGTTCAGAGCTTCCTGTGGCATGACCTTAGCAGAAACACGAGTATGCTTGAGCAGGCAAACCCCACACCTGCCGAGCCACTGAGGGTGCTTGTCTACTGGCCGTTTCCAGGAAGTATACTTGGCTCTGTTCTTCCAGTAAAGGAAATGTGATCTCCTCCGAGGTAAAGGCCAAGGTTGTTTTTTCTTTTCCCCTTTCTACATGGAGCACCGTTGACCCAAGCTGCACAAAGCTGTTGTCTTGCTTGGCAGTCTGCAGTGGGGCACCGAGGCTGCAAGCTCAGCATGCTAGCCCTAGATTAATGCAGTCCAAGCTGCCTCATCTGATTCTGAAGAATTCAGGGGTGGGAGTTAGAGGTCTGGGTCTCTTAGGAACTGCCCAGTAGTTCAGTCTACAGTTATACAGTGAAGCACCATCAGGGTAGCAGGTTAATGTATGGAATGTGACAGCCGAGACTGACACACTAGGCCCTGGTGGGCAGTGTCATGTAGCCCTTCAGCCATTCATGAAGGGACAGATCTTGTTAGTTTCTCCTTTTTCCTAGACTCATCCTAAGTAGCCTGTTGGGCGTGTGATTCCTTGAAGGAAGCCCAGAAATCCATTCCCATCTGATCATGGAGCTTAGGAAATGTGGGATCAAACTTCACAGCCTGTTCCCTCCTCAGCTCGGTGGCCTCCTAGCACCTGAGCAGGTGGAGAGCTGTCTGCGTGCTCATGTGACCCCTGTCCCACCAAGACAAATGACCCGTCAAACATTGAGCCACCAAGAAAGACACCTCAAAGCCAATGAAAAATTGGCCCTTCCTGGTACAGTTTTAATCTTTTTCCCGGTCTATTAGACTTGTGGAGGAGCTGGAGTTCTTGGGGTTGGTAATAGGTTCAAGAAATCCTGAGTTGGGATTGACCTTGGTTCAAGGGACAGACAAAAATGGCCTACTAGTGTGCAGAACACTTGTGGAGGAAGTGGTCTCTGGTGGGCCCCTAAGAGCCATGGGCACCCTACAGACACCATGGCTCTAGCTCCCAGCACCTCCTGTCTTCCATTCCCACAGGATGTACTGCTGCTTAGTCAGTTCATCCGGCCTCATGGAGGCATGCTGCCCCGGAGCATCACGGGCCTGTGCCAGGAAGAGCACCGCAAAATCGAAGAGTGTGTGAAGATGGCCCACCGAGCAGGTAGACCATCTCCTGGGTGAAGGGCGAAGGGGCAGGCACTGCACATGCATCTTCCTCTACCCAGCTAGAAGAGTGTGCGCCTTACTCGCCCTAGTGCCTGGTTCCCATTCCCCGCAGAGACTGCCCTTACACGCTCTGCCCTCCACTCAGGTCTATTACCAGATCATAGGCCACGGCTGCCTGAAGGATTTGTACCGAAGAACAAACCCACATTGAACCGGTAAGTGAGCATGAGTGCAGCAACCCAAAAAGCCCTCTGGGCCCGTTGCTCTCAGTGAGGTCCGCTGGAGCTCTTCCCACCCCCCAGTCTAGGAAAGCTGGAGTGCACCCATGTGAGCACACACACCCTTCTTTCCCTCAGGATTGCACTGTGTGCCACTTTTGCTTCTGCCTCTCTCCTCTTCCCTGCCCTATAGGGCCTTGACAGAGTAAGGAGGCCTGCTGATTGGGCATTCCAGTGTGCTAATCCCTGTTTATGACATCACACTGAGTTGCTATGGGGATGTTAGAGCACTTGTAAAAACTTTCTGTCTCCAGCTCTCTCCAGCACTGGGGTTATTAGAGGGCAGAGAAAGGCCTTAGAAGCAGGACAGTCTGATAAAATCACTGTGGAAAGCTGTACAGGTTGTACATTGGCATTGCACCACTTCTGGGCAACATGTGTGTAAACTCGATCACAACTGGGTTCCCTAGAGTTGTGCAGTTAACAGCCTACACAGTGTCATAGAGCCGTGAAAAGGTCCTGAGAAGAGAGGCAGGCCCAGAGCCCTTAGTGAGCTCCCCCAGCCAAAGCAGGATGGCAGATTCTCTCTCCTCTGACTCCCAGAGCAGCCATCCTGCCCATCCCCCACCTTCCCTACATCACCACTCCCTCACACGTTCTCAGATCTGTAATACCCCCTTGCTCAGAGTAGAGCTGGCTCTGTAAAATGGATCTTACAGTGTCCACTCCCTCCTCCATCCTGTCCAGCTGCTGCTGGTGGCTCCCAGTGTGACGTGAGGAAGACAGATGCTCTCTGCGGGGAACTGAGGAGGACAGATCCCTACCAGAACCAGGGCTGGAGGATTGGAGGCTTTAAATGTGGGAATGTGGGTGTGTCCCACCTCCTCTGTCCCTGGAGTCTGAGCCAGAGCTGGCCCTTCACTGACACATTGCAGGCTGGGCCATCTGCCAGCAGCATGAGGGGCAGGACATGGTAACCTCTTAGTGTCTCCCCACTGTGCTCTGGTCCATTTGGGGGTTGAGCCCGCCCCTCTGGCTTTTAGAGAGACCCCAGCAGGCCTGAGGACACAATCCATTCTGTCCTCAGTCCTTTGAAGCTGGGCCAGACTCCCTCCCTTACATCCGGTGTCCTTTAGGGATTGATGATGTGTGGGGGCTCTTAGGTTGAAAAAGGCCACCCTGGGGAAAGGGAGTCCTGGGTTGGAAAGGCAGTTGATTCCCTTGCAGGGAATCTGATTGCACCCAGAGGTCTCTGAGCTGCCACGGGCCCAGGCCTACTGGTCTGCTTTGTTCTCCACTGACCCTTAGCACCCTGGTGTGGTGCTACCATCTCCAGCAACATAGAAAGGCCTCTTGTCACTCCCTCCTATGCCCAGCCAGCACACGTTGGGGCACTGACACTTGGGCCAGGCCACACACGTAGGGTGCAGGCCAGACCTCCCTGCTCAGGAGAGGCAGTGAGGTGCTGATATTTAGGAAAGAATCTTCCTAGAGCCACAGTTATCACTGAGAGCAGACTGGAGGCCAACCTTGCCAGCTGGCTGTTCCAGTGTGGCACAGACATGGCATCAGACTATCAAAGAACAACTGAGGTGGTTGGCCAGCTTAGGTCTTTGGAGTCCTTGAGCCCCAGTGAGCATCCCTTGGTGGGCCTGCTCTCACCTACCCTCTAGAGATAGGCAGAGGCCAGCAAAAGGACCATCAGGTGACTGAAGGGACCTCTGCTCTACTCGTCCACTGTCCAGAAAACAGAGGGCTACCCTTCCTTCCTCCTTGCCTCCCATGCCTGGCACATGCTGGGTGCAAGACGCTCCGCAAGGAGCTGACAGAAGACCAAGGTCCCTAGGAGCACAGTAGAAATGCCTGAGTCAGAATCATGTTTTCATCTAAAACAATTCAGCCAAAAAAAGATTAAGTTTTCAGCCAGGGTTACTAGTTTTTAAATTAAGAAGTGTTTTACTTGAGGATCTCTGGAGGCAGCTGGGGTGAGCCCCAACCTATCTTGGAGCAGAAGGACTCCTGGCCCTGGTGGCTGCACTTTCAGAATGAAGGATGGGCCTTTCTGGACAGAGTAAAGCCAATCTCAGCACCACAAGCCATTTTTCCAGGAACTATCAGGACCCTGGCCATCTCCAAAGGAGGCCAGAGGGCCATGGGTGGCCGCCATCTTTCCCCAAACCCTCCTACTTACAGGAACCTGCTGAGCCAAGGCTGCACCCACAGCCTCATCCCTTGCTTCCCATCAGGGGTTGGGTGATGGGTGGAGTCCTAAGCTGGTTGTGGTGCCCTAGGGAGTCCCCTGGGGCTGAGCTGGCAGAGTGAGCCAAGTGGGAATGAGTGCAGTGTTTCCCTCAGCCTTTACATCCCTCCTGTCCCCAGGCTCAGTCCAGAGAGGCACCACCTATTCTCCAGGCAGCCTCTTCTCCGCCCTTACCCACACCATGCATGAGGGCTGACAGCAGAGGGTTAGAGGGTGCCTGCCAGGGCCACACACTAGCAGCATGAACCCAACCCATGTGGTACGGACACTCCGAAGTTTCTCCAGGAAAATCCCCTTTCCTTGTAGAAGGGAAAACTGGTGAAAGGGGCGGCTTGACACATGCAGCCTGGCCTGGGGTGAGTGCCTCACTTTCCCTGGCCCATGCAGCCCTGGGTCACAGTGACCTTGTGCTTCCTCTGCAGCTACCTGACTCGCTGGGCTTCTCGCTCCGTCAAGCCCATCTACAACAAGGGCCGCCGCTGGAACAAGGTTGGCATGGCTGTGGGGTCACCACTCCTGAAGGATAACGTGTTCTACTCCAAAAAGCCTATGAAGCTTTTTCATTAATGAGAGCAAGGCTCCCTGAGAGCCTGGCCAGAAGCCTCCCACAACTCGGCTGGTGAGTGAGCCGGTTCCAGAGTACCTGCCCCATCTCACCAAGACTGCTGCCCCAGCACAAATGGCATGAAACTTCCTTGCCTTGGGCCCTACCAGGCCACGGTGCTGGGAGCCAGGGGCAGGCAGAGTGGCCCTGGCTTGGGCCTCTGAAAAGATGTGATAAAGTAGGCTCCCAGGATTCCCTTATGGGTTGTGTGCTGCTTGGACATGTGGGGCCTACACCTGTCTCCAGCCAGTTGCCAAGTACTGGGCCATGCGGATGCAGCTGGAGTGGGTTCCTGTGCCATTCATTCAGGTTCCGTCCTCATTAGTGGGCTGGTCCTAATATGCCTTTCTCCTGAATCCAAGAAGCTCATCTGACATCTGGTGGTCGCCTCCTGCCCCTGTTCTCACCCATCATTTAGTGTGTCTTTCATTGACACATTTTAGGTCTCTGACACTGAAATAGGTTTCCTGGTTCAATGGAGCTCTCAGAGCCTGGGCCCCAGGTAGGAGAGGAAATGAGAAAAGTCAATCCAGGCTCATTGAAATTTATGAAAATAACCTTTAGACTCCATATCAAAAAGGACCAGACTGGCTCCACCCTACAGCATAAAGGGCAAGTCCATGTTCTTCTCTCCGGTGCCCACATAGACATAGCCGTAGTTCCTGGTGCGGGGAACATGGTAGAAGGTGAGGCCAGGCCACAGCAGGCTGCGCAGCACCACCAGGGCATTGCCCCTCTCCATCTGGATGCTCCAGGACCCTGGAGGAAGGGACAGGCAAAGGGTGAGGCCTGGGGCAAAAACCCCACTCTGGGTGTCCAGACCTGGCTGGGGTGCCGCTGGAAGAGGAAGACAGGTTAATCACACTGTACCCCTGAAGCCTTGGCCTTCACTGCCCCTCCCAACTTGAGGGAAGGAAGAGATGAAGCTCAGTGTTGTCTCAAGTCAAGCTATGGAGGGAGGCAGGCAGGACTAGGAAGGTGGGATAGCCCCTCCCCTGCAATCACTGTGACCTCAAGCCTCTGCTTTGAGAAGGGCCAGACCAACCAGAAGTTCAAATCGAATTTGGCCACTCCAGACTTCAGACTAGAGCCAGGCCTGGTGGGAAGGGACTTGGGCTGCTGCTCCTGAGTCTGACTGTCTTGCTCCTGCCTTGGTCTGTGTTTCTCCAGACAGGAGCTGCTCGAGCTGTGCAGCCAGGAGGCCTTGGCTAGAAGGACCCAAGCCAGCTCCAGAGCCAAGGGAGGGAGCCGGCTGTGTGGGAGGAAGGAGCCTGGGAAAGTCGCCTCTGGATGCAGATCTGGGGCTTCTATTCCCCTGCGCATGGAGGCCTCTCCCCCAAACCAGCCACAGCCCTGCTCTGGGTCCTGCCAGGAAGGCAAATGCTTTGAAGGTTTTGGTGCTGAACCAACCAGCCATGCTCTGAGGCCTTCATCGGCTGCCAGCTCAGCCCCGCTGCTTGGCTTCCCACAGCCCACCTCCATCCATGGCCCACCCTGGTCACTCCACACCCAACAGCTTTACAACTGGGTCCCCACCCACTGGAGGCCACCCTGTATCTGAGAGATCTGACCCTTGATGGCAGTTCAGGTCTGCTCAGTGAGTAGCTGCCTGCCCTGGTCCAAACTAGAGCTTTCTGGCAACACAGAGGTCTAATGCCCCTGGCCCACTCAGCACTCACCCCAGCACTGCAGTGGCCAACACCAAGTGCTACTATCCAAGCATGGCACAGAAGTGGAGGCCACACAGCATCCTGTCTGCCACCCATCCTCTCTGGGTACCTGACAGCCTCTATGGCTTTCTTGGTCAGAAAACATTGTTCACTGTGCTTGGCTTTTGGCACTCCTAACCTCCCACCAGGGCACTGAGCATCACCTGGGCCATATCCTACATCCTAGTCCTTTGCCTCACAGCCCTTGAACCAGCGAGGCCAGGTTGTTCTGCCACCCAGGGAGGCCTGCTTGCAGCTGCCCTGGGGAAGAGCCTCCAACCTAGACCCTCAAACATGGTGGTACATTCACCACCTACTCTCCTCACACCAGCCTGCCTGGCCACCTCTTACCACTAGGGAATAAGGGGGAAGGGAGTCAGCTATGTGGTCCAGACCCACTAGCTGAGGTTCCTGGCCAGGTAGCCAGGGGAGATGGCAGGGATGTTTGAGAAATGCAGGCCTCTTGTGCCAAGCAGGCTAAGGGATGCTGGCTAAGTTGCAGCATGTGAGCAGCTAGCCTCCCTCCCTCGCATTCCTGTCATACTCCTGTCCTCTCGTCATCCCTGGTTCAGCTGGCCATCCAGGACACACAATATGGCAAGAGTCACGTAGCATCTTCCTGAGGAGCCAGCCACTTGTCACCTTCACCGCTCAGTGCAAACGCCCAGCTATCTGCAATCCTCTTTTTAAGTAAGATTGAGAGGCAGCCTGGTAGAGTAGTTCACAGACCTGGTCTCTCCCAAGTCTCCTCAGACCTCATCCCTGTCCAGCCTCTAAAGGTCTGTGCTCAGAGTGTGGAGGACGACCTCAGTGAGCCCCATGTACCTTGTTATGGAGCCCTCAGGCTGTGGTGTGCTGCCTGGTGCCAACCAGGAAGAAAAAGCCAAGGAGTGGGGGGATGGGCAGGTTGGGACCAAGCTGTCAGGAGTGACTGATGGTCTAAATCTCAGACTAACCTCCCCCCACCAAACTCTGTCACACACACCAAAAAAAAATGGCTGCAGGTTCCCCATATGTGGGGAGCCAACCTTCTGCCTACCAAGGTCACAAGGTAGATACCCCCACCCCCTCCAGCCTAGGTGCAGAAGAGTATGACACCCTGGTGTTATCCTCCAGTGTAGTTCATGGATGGTAGGGCACTCTGGTTAACCAGGCTTCATCAAGATTTAGTCAGGAAGAGCCACTTACACACGAACCCATAAGGCCAATCCTGGAAACAAGTCCCCCTTCCTCTCCAGTGCCTCTCCATCCTGTCATCCCTGTCCTCCACTCCCAGCAGCCGCCACCTCTACCACAGCTTTTACCACAGCCCTTGCTGCCCTCTGCTGTCCAGACTGGGTATTGCCGCCAAGAGCCCACAGTGATGGAGCCCCAACCTGCCCCTGGCCCTCTCAGGCTCTGCAGCAGCCGGTCCTCAGCCTCTTAGCGCGTTGTGAGCTCCTGTCTGCTCACAGCGTCTTCCAGGACGGATTTCCTCTTCCAAGCCTGTCCCAGGTCATCTCCCCAAACCCCACTGACACAGGAAGTGTGTGTCTGTCATATTCCAGGAGCACTAACAGCCCAGCATGCAGGGCTGCTCTGTGGCTGTTTGCTGAGAGAGTGAAAGCTAAAGTAACATCAAGGGCTTCAGTGACGGCCCAACAACCCAGGTTCAATTCCCCAGCACCTATGTAAAGGTGCACAAAGTGGTGCATGCATCTGGGGGCCCGCCCTCCCCCTCGCAAATAAAATGGCACGGTCCTGCCAGGTACCCTGACCTGCTGTCCCACCTACGTCTTCTGGCTGCTAGCACAAGGCCAGAGAACTTTGAACCAGCGACCCAGCCCCACAATGCCAGATCGATCCTAGGGCCTAGACAACGCCTAACAATCTAGCAGCCCACATATCATCCCTCCCTCCTTTCTCCAAGCCTGACTCTGGAGGCTGCAGGGCAGGGCCCACCTCAACCACACCTCAGCTGCAACACTACATCTTCCTGAATGAGTGTCTCGAACCTAAGAAAGCAATGCTCCTACCTTGGCAGAAAGCTGCAAATCCCATCCCTGTATCCAGTTCTGGCCTAGGGATCACAGGCTGCAAGGAGGTCTCCCAAGGTATCCAAGAGCATCCCTTCCCTCAGGCCCGCTGAGGGAGAAGCCAAGAGCCCTCAGCTCCCAAGGCCCCAGCACTGAGGACAAATCACATGCAGGGATGGGTGGGAAAGGACCCAGCAGCTGGCTTTGTGGTCTGCAGCTAGGGTGGGTACTGGGGCCTTGGGTACACCTGTACCTCTCAGAGGCCTGTGGATTTGTTTGCCAACTGAACACACCAGAATAGCCCCAGCAGCCTTTAGGAAGGTCCTCTCAAAGTGTCAAAGCTTAGTGCCCCTTTCTCCGAGGAGAGAGGAGCCTCCCATGTCCCAAGAGGGACACTGAGTTGATGGCACTCCCTTGGGGACGCTGTACTGCCTCCCTGTCCCATCTAGCTGGCATCACCCCCTTCTTGGCACTCGGGCGTCCAGCACTCAAAGTGGGGTGGGCTCACCCTCTGCCCTGGTTCTGGCTCCCACCACCATGGAGTCCCTGTCTTTCTTTATCCCCTCTAGCTCTCAACAAGACTGGGGGCATGGTTAGAGGTGATATGAGAGGACAGAGTTGTGTCTGATGGGCGAGAAACACCCCAGTTCCCATTCACTTGCCTGGTCCAGGAACCCTCCTACCATCAATGCAGTACTGGCAGTGCCCAAGACAGCTTGACTCGGGCACCCCCGTGTGGTGGAGGCCAGCTGCTCCTAGAAGGCAGCTACCCTACCCTCAGGAACATCAGCAACCCCTGGGACAGCCTAAGGTCATCTTAACCCACTGCTTTATAAGTACAGACCTGGTTGCAAGCCACCAGCAGTTTGGATGACCTTCAAGGCCTGCCTCAAGTCATCTCTGGAATTTTTGTCACTAAAATAATTAGATTTTTATTTGAGTGCTTACTATGTGTTATAAGCCTTTTACATATGGGTTAACTTATTTAACTCTCATAACAGCCCCTTGAGGTTAAGAAACCAGTTTCCCCTTTTAAAATAAGGCTGTGAGTTTGAGGCTAGCCTGGGACTGCAGAGTGAGATCCAAGTCAGCCTGGGCTAGAGCGAGACCCTACCTCGAAATAAATAAGGTTGGGAGATGGCTAGGAGTTAAAGGCACTTGCTTGCAAAGCCTGACAGCCTGGGTTCAATTCCCCAGTACCCATGTAAAACCAGGTGTGTTCATCAAGAGACCCTGGCATGCTTAACACACACATACACAAATAAAAATGGCCAGGTGTTGTGGTGCACCCCTTTAATCCTGGCACTCAGGAGAGGCAGAGGTAGGAGGATCACTGTGAGTTTGAGGCCACTGTGAGACTACATAGTGAATTCCTGGTCAGCCTGGGCTAGATAGAGCGAGACCCTACCTCAAAAAACCAAAAGAAGAAAACAGTATAGAGTACTGAGTCTGGAGAGATGGCTCAGCACTTCAAGGTGCCTGATGGTTTGAGGTTCAGTTCCCCAGCGCCCATGAGAAGCCAGATGCACAAGGTGGCGCATGTGTCTGGAGTTCATCTGCAGTGGCTGGAGGCCCTGGTGCACCCATATTCATGCTCTCGCTCTTGCTCTCTTACCTTGCAAATAAAAATATTTCTTAAAGTGCAGAGATAGTAGAAAAATGTTTTAATGTTTTCCCTGCAAAACTGAGAACTCCAGCCCAATATAGTAGTTCTCAGTTTTGCAGGGAAAACATTAAAACATTTTTCTATTTCACTATGTCTCAGGGTGGCCTTGAATTCACAGCAATCCTCCTACCTCTGCCTCCCGAGTGCTGGGATTAAAGGCGTGCGCCACCACGCCCGGCTCGCTAAAAACATTTTTTACAAAGTTTTTTTTTTATCTGCAAGGAGACAGAAAAAGAGTTATGGTCACATCAAAATGACCTACATAGGGCTGAAGAGATGGCTCAGCGGTTAAGGCACTTGCCTCCAGTGCCTAAGGCCCCGGGTTCAATTCCCCAGGACCCATATATGCCAGACCCACAAGGTGATGGCCCTGGTGCGCTCTCTCTCTCTCTCTCTCTCTCTCTCTCTCTCTCTCTCTCTCTCTCTCTCTCTCTCTCTCTGTATCTCTGCTTGAAAATGAATAAATAAAAAAAAATGACCTACATAGAAAAAAAGAAAAAAGCTTCCGGCAACTGGCAGGGAGCATCCTGGGCGCCTCCTGAGGCCCTGACTCCGTCATGAGCCCATTGTGCAGATGAGGAAGCCGAGGCCTCAGGACTTAGACCAGGTGTGCCCAGACCTCTGCAGATTTTCTTCCTCTCGATCTGGACCGGCCCTGCCAACCGAATGGCAGCCGTAGATGACTTGCAGTTTCAAGAATTTGGTGATACAGCCACTTCTCTGGCAGCAAACCCAGATGCCACTACTATAAGCATGGAAGACCCTGGTGAAGCCCCCCCCATGACACCCAGGGGCCCAAGGAGGCACAGGGAGAGAAGAGGGCAAGTTGCTGGGAAATGACGACTCTGACAAGAATGAGTTACTTGCTGGCCAGAAGAAAAGCTCTCCCTTCTGGACATTTGAATACTATCAAACATTCTTTGATGTGGACACTTACCAGGTCTTTGACAGAATAAAAGGGTCTCTTGCCAGTACCTGGAAAAAACTTTGTGAGATTATACATCCCCAGCAACCCAAATCTCTGGCAGCACAAGCTCAGTCCTGAGCGAAGCAGTTACAGCTGAGGCTACGAGAGGCAAAGGGGTGTGTGAGGATCACTGTGTCGTCACTAGGTCACTGCCGAGTTTTTACAAGACCATACCTAAAGTCCTATCCCCTTTCGTCTGTGGAGAAACTAAGGCTGTGAGCGGGCAGAGTAAAATGTTGAGTGTTGCTTGAAATCCATGGTCATGAAACAGTGGGAGCATCTATGAGAAGTGGACTGCACTCATACAGGTCAGGGAGCCCCGACATCACTCCCTGCAGTGTTGGAGATGTTCCTGGCTGGGACCCCCCAGAGCGCTGCCCAGTGCCCCACATGGAAGGGTCATCACAGTGGTGTCTCCAGCATCTCATGCATTCTTACATTTCACTTGAGCCCTTCCTGAGGACTGGGCTCTGTGGACCCAGCACCTGGAGGCAGCAGCTCAGAGCACCCTTGCCAGTCCCTGTGCTATGGCTGAGCATTGAAAGGCAAAGTCAAGGTGCCTAACCCCAAAGAAGAGAAGAGAAAAGCAGCCTCTCTGCTGGGCTGTACAGGTTCAAGGGCAGAGATGAGAACTGTTGTACTATTTCACCTGTGCCTGGGTCACCATGTCTTACACAGGAGACATTGAGGCTCGGTGGGGGTGGAGGGGGTAACTTCCCTGCAATCACAGAGTCCTCAGTGTCAACAGCAGCAAACCTGTATTAACTCATCACCCTTACAAAAAAAAAAGAAAAAAAAACCTACAGATGCATGCACCATTCCGTGCATCTGTTTTACATGGATACTGGATACTAAAAATATTTATAGCCGGGCGTGGTGGCGCACGCCTTTAATCCCAGCACTCGGGAGGCAGAGGTAGGATCGCCGTGAGTTCAAGGCCACCCTGAGACTACATAGTGAATTCCAGGTCAGCCTTGACTAGAGCGAGACCCTACCTCAAAAAAAAATTTATAAAAGAGTCTGCTGGGGCTGGAGAGACAGCTCAGCAGTTAAGACACTTGCCTATAAAGCCTAACAACCCAGGTTTGATTCCCCAGTACCCATGTAAAGCCAGATGCACAAAGTGGCACATGCATCTGGAGTTCATTTGCAGCAGCTGGAGACCATGACGTGTCCATAAACACACACACACACTGCATACAAATATTTTTTTAAATGAGAGCCATTAAAATATTTTTAAAAATCAAGAGACACTGAGCTACTTCCCACCTGTGGAAGTGTCACTGAGCTGAGTATCTGCCGAGACTGTCCTCATGGAAGCCCCAGTAAGCCAGTGCCTGGCCGTCGCTGGTAAGTGGATGGCCCACTTCTCCGACTGGCAGGCAGGTGGCATATCCTCAAGATAATGGACTGTTACCTTTGGGTATGTCATGCTCCAGGGAGTCCATGAAGTCCAGGGAGGGGTCCAGGTCCGCCTTCTCAAGCAAGGTCTTATTCTTCAGGTCAACAGGCTCCCGGAAGTGGAAGTAGGAACTCAGCTTCTTTATCTCAGACAAGGACAGGCCTAGAAAGAGACACCAGGAGGGAGGATGGTCAGCCCAAAGCCATGGCCTCTTTCTCCTTGCACTGTGACCATAGGAAGAGGCCTGCAAAGGACTGAGTTAACCACTGACAGAACTCAAGTGAGAAAAGGACCACACTTGGCCTGGAACAAGAGCAAGGAGGGGAAAGTGGCCAAATCAGGTGTTCATGAACATGAAAGCCCTGGGGGGCTGGAGAGATAGCCAATGGTTAAGGTGCTTGCCTGCAAAGCCTAACAACCCGGGCTCAATTCCTCAGTATCCATGTAAAATCAGATGCACAAAATGGCGCACACATCTGGAGTTTGCAGTGGCTAGTGGCCTGGTCTCTCTCTCCTCTCTCTC
>PVHP010021688.1:0-29155 GCA_004024765.1 Zapus hudsonius | reverse complement strand
TAAAATGACAACCTATGCTAATTTTGTAAGTGATAAAATATGACTGCAAATAAATCATCAGAAAAGTTTATTTTTAAAATTATAGCAAGTTGAAAAGAGAATCAGTAAATGAGTGTACATTTATATTGGTACGTGACTGCAGAGATAGTTGGAAAATATGAAAGAGCTTGCCAATGATATAACAAGATTTAGGGTATAAACTGGCAATATTTATGAGAACATTTAAGATGGGGATTTGTGAATGTACTTACTAGTTTTCTACAAGTCATGGAGCACCAGAGAAGAAGATATATATACTATGATAATTTAGATTTTTGAGAAGTTCAAAATGCTTTTCTTTTTTAAAAAATATATATTAGGGCTGGTGAGATGGCTCAGCAGTTAAGGCACTTGCCTCCAGTGCCTAAGGCCCCAGGTTCAATTCCACAGGACCCACATAAGCCAGACCCACAAGGTGGTGGCCCTGGTGTGCTCTCTCTCTCTCTCTCTCTCTCTCTCTCTCTCTCTCTCTCTCCCTCTCTGCTTGAAAATTAATAAATAAAATATTTAAAAATATATATATATTATTTATTTGCAAAGAGAGAAGAGAGAGAGAATGAGAGTGAGAATATGGTTATGGCAGGAACTCCTTCAACTGCAAATGAACTCCAGATGCAGGTGCCATTCAGCCTCAGAATGGGACTTGACAAGACTTAGCAAATTCAGATAGTGGAATTTCTTCAACATCATAGTGTGTGATAAAATCATGAATCATTTAAGTCCAGGAACAAATCAAACATCCCTTTTATCATTACTTGTACTCACTTTTTAGTGAGTAATGTAGCTAACAAAATAGTATATCAAAAAAGAAAATAAAATGTCAGTCTTTTTTAGAAGAAACACAAACATGTTGTTCAAAGGTGATTAAATTACACCAGAAGACATTCCTAAATTTATATGAGAGTTCAAAGCATTTCTGTATAAAAATAAGCAAATTAATTCATCTTCTATTATCTACAAACTAAGAAAACATAACTCTGACAAGACATCAAAAACATAAAGTGTGATTTGTGAGATCTTTAAGGAGAAAAGTATAGAATTTCATAAAGCCACTATAGAACACTTAATAAAGAGAGACCAAGTTTGCATATCCAGAGTTCAATTGTGTGAAGTCAGTTCTCAACAATTTTTCATATGTGTGTGTATGTCTGTAAATTTAAAGGAAGACACTATTTTAGTTGGAATTCCAAGGCTGTACAAATAAACTTGAAAAGATAATTTTTATCCAAAGACATTAGAAATTGTGCAGAAATACAAGAGGGCAATATAAACATGCAATATAAACATAAAAAAGTAGTATTACAGCAAGTCAGATAACTCAGAATAGGCCATTGAGACAGACAGAAATGATATCCAACACAACCCAAAGCAGAAGTCCAGAGACACTTAAGATCCCAACAATAAAGCAGACTTAATAACTCACCCACCATGACTCAGGGAACTGAGTGGAAGAGGGGGCGGAAAGAATGCAAGAGCCATGGTGTGGGAGAATATCCAGAGACATAGCCCCCCTCAGCAATGACACATAAAGGGAGGACCAGGATACCTCTTGAGCTAATCATAAACCCCTACTCCATGGTCTGGTCCAGCAAGCCCACAGAGGAGGGCCCCCAGTGTGTTGGGGACAGGGAGGAGGGAAATGGGGATACTTTCATAGGATTTGCTCATACAATGTATCTAATCATCAATCATATATAAAAAAAAACTAAAAAAAAGTATAAGAAATATCCCTTGGCTTACTTGCTAACCATGTGTAGAGAAATATGATTTAACTTTAATTTCAAAAGTAATAAAAGTATTTAAAGAACTAAATATGAATATGAATGCTACAAATTTTAGATATCATCATCACCACAATTGTAAAAGATTTCTTTAAAAACATGGAAAAATCACAACACATAGAAGATATGAAGTTATAAATATTGAACAATTTATAGAAAATGTAAATGCATGTTTCTAAAAATGTGCATAACATTTGTGATTCAAACTAATATAAAAGAAAATATTGATAATTGAATATTGATAATTATTGATAATATTTATATTTATAAAAATATTGATAATTTATAATTTTCATTTCTCAACATATTATATGGAGACTAAAAGGCAAGGTCTAAAGCTAAAAGCAATTATTTGTTACACATATAATAAAGTGGATGAGTAGCCAGAATTTATAAGGCATTTCCATAACTCTCTAAAGGACAATCTTTGGTACAAACATGAGCACAAATGTGAGAATAGGTAAAACGGAGTGACTGGTGTCCACCTGTAAAGATGTTAAACTTCTTCAGATTTAAGCCACAAGGAGATACTTTTCACACCTAGTATATTTTTTCACACCTACTAGGTTGATAGAAAATTTTCTGTCTGGGCCAAGATTGGTGGCTTCTGACTATAATCACTGACCCATGGAGCTGAGGCAAGGTGTTCTGAGTGGGAGGTCAGCGGAGATATACAGTGAGACCCTATCTCAATAAAAAGCAAAAATAAATAAAAATTAAAATAAAAACTGACTTTGTAGTAGCCTAAGTGAATCCAATCACTCAAATTATCCCTTCTAAAATAAACAAATAATTTTTACCACAATTATATGCCATAAGATGGCAAAATTAACTTCTATTTTGAGGAAGTAAATGGATAGATAAATCTACAACAAAGACTGCAACCACCACATCTTAGGGAATACAAAAATCAGATTCCACTTATTTAAAGCTTAAAAAGCCAAAATAAAACTATGTATTGTCTAAAGAAACAAATATAGGCAGTAAAACTATGAATGTTTACTGAAAACCAATTAAGTGAGTCATGCAAATTTCTGAAGTTTCATGATTTGGCAAGAGAGGAGTGTGTGTTTATGTGTTCAACTGTGGATGAACAGATATGTCTTTGTAGTATTCATTCAATTTTTTATGTGATTGTATGTACGAATCCTTGACAATATGTGCTATGTGTCATTCATTTTAACTAAAGGGCTTTTCCTTGACCATCATTTTGAAGATTTCAAACATAAATTTTGAACCCTGAGTGAATCCTACCAATGGCCTATATTAATATAGAATATAGAAAATTGGATACATTGAATATAGAATAAATAGAATATAGTGTGAATATAGAATATATAGAATATAGAATATTGCATGATTATAGAATATTGTATATATTGAATATAGAGTATATAGAATATAGTGGGAATATAGAAAAATATATAGAATATAGAATATAGTGTGAACATAGAATATTGGATATATTGAATATAGAATATATGGAATATAGTGTGAATATAGAACATATAGAATATAGCATGTTCATAAATTTATTTTTCAAATCTTAATTATGATTCTCCTTAAAGATAAATTATGATCCAAGAATCAATCTGGTAACAAACACCATAAAGTGTCTTAAACTCTATAGGAATTGTCCAAAGAGAATATGAAGACTTTTGTGAGCACTTCTGTAGCCAATCAATGAACTTCTGCTCTTCTCGGGAATCTAGATAGCTCTGACTTTCTCCTTCATACTTTTTGCTATCTACTATTTGTCCTCAATAGAATTTGTATTTCGGTGAACTAAATGGGTATGTTAGTGGTTCAGGCATGACATTGGCATGTTTAGGACACAGGATGGGAAAAAGGTCATATGGGTTCAAAGCTAACCATTCACTCTTCTTCCTTTCCTATGATGGTTAAAAACTGTCCTCCAGCTTCCTGAGGATTCACAAGACTCATAGTTCACCAGGGAAAAGAGAACAGTAGACATGATAGCCAGTCATAGACTTTTGCCTTTGGTTCAAAATTTGTTCGTGACTTGCTTAGAAAAGCCATTCATCTTCCTTGGCTTTCTTTGCATGAAATTCTGATTTCCATACCTTCAGAGTCTTGAAACAGCTTCTGAAATCTTTAGTTAATATCATGCCTTCTGGGTGTCCTGGCAAGATTTAAAGATGAAGTTGCTATTGAGATGTCATTGAGACATTTCAGCTCCAAAATTGGTCATGTTTCTTGCTTTACAAAAAGTGTCCAAGCCCCAGCTGTGTTTCACCTTAATCCTTTCTCAAGTGTTCCAGTCAATTTGAAAATTCAAGGCTGTGTTCACACATTTCTCTCGCCTCTGGGGAAGGACAAGCTGTGAGAGAAAACCAGTTCCACTGTTTGACTGCTGTGCAGCTAGCCACAGCAATATTCTGCCTTTGGAACAGAATTCCAAAGCAAAGTGTCCAAGAAGGAGCATTATAAACTTGGCAACAGCCTGAAATTTAAAGCTCCTATATGCCCCCAAACAAGTGTCCAAACTCAAAAATGGAAATCACTTAGGAAAGCTATTTGCAATTTTTTATTCTCTTGAGAGAAATAAGTTTCAGTATTGGGGCCACACAGGTGTGGTATATTGAATATAATATACCCTATGACTTCATGTGGTTTGAATATGTGGCCCCCAGCTAGTGGAAATTTCAGAAAGCTGTGGGGCCCTTGGGAGGTGGAGCCTTCCTGGAGAAGGTGTGTTGCTGGGGGTTGGCTTTGGTGTAAGAGAGCCCAGCTTTAAGCCCAGTATTTGGAATACTTCCTTTGAGCTGCTCTGGAATGTTATGTCTGGCTGTTTGTCTGCTCCTGCCTTTGGTTTCTCACCATGATATAACTTCCCCTTGAAGCTCCAAGCTGAAGTAAATTCTTTCCTACTCTAAGCTGCTTCTGATCTTGTGTTTTGTCCTATTAACAAGAAGGTAACTGCTGCAATAGGAGATTCTAGTATGCTTGATCCTCAGAAATACCGGTGTGGCAGCAATACCCAGACAGGAATGTTTTTATATTCTTTTTATTTGAGAGAGAGAGAGAGAGAGAGAGAGAGAGAGAGAGAGAGAGAGAGAGAGAGAGAGAGAGAGAGAGAGAAAGAATGTAAATGGGTAAGCCAGGGTCTCCAGCTACTGCAAACAAACTCCAGATGCATGTACCATCTTGTGCATCTGGCTTTATGTGGGTACTGGGGAATCAAACTCAGGGCCTTCTGCTTGGAAGGCAAATACCTTAACCACTAAACCATCTCCCCAGCCCCATATAAGAATGTTTAGATGGTATCTGTCTTTGGGATCCAGCTAGAAGGGGATTATTTTCCAGTAGAGAAAAAGAATAAAGAAAACCATCTTGGGAAAGTAGAGCCCTCTCAGAAATGGCAGGCCTGTTCAGTGGGTACTGAGTGCAAAAATGCAATCCTGTAATCCAGCTCAAACCAGACTCAGTGATGGTCCTGAAGACAGACCATTCTCCTAGGGTGCCATACACAGCCAAGGACCGGGTAAGAGGCACACTGACCCTGGAGCTAAGTGAACAAGAGTAGCCTACAGACCAGATTTGGCAAACTCCACTGGATGGAGTCTCAGCATCCTGGGAACTGGAAGGAACCGTGTCAACCTGTTCCTCCCAACTTCAGGCAAGGTGAGTTCATGTTTAGCTACAGGCCATTAGTGGCCTCACTAGCTCCCTATAACTCTACTGAAGCCCAAACTCAGTGCTCTGTGCCTGGTAAATAGGAAAAGTAGATATTTTAATGAAGTTGCAGGCCACAAAAATCAACTTATAAACAAGTTTATTTTCTTAGAGTAAAAATGATCTACTTAAAGAAATTAGGAAACAATTCCTTTTAAATATCATCAAAGAAATTGAATGCCTAGGAATACTTTAATGAAGGAAATAAAAGGGGCTTTACTACAAAAATTAAAAAAAAACATTGATTCCCTATCATTTTATAAAATTTTTATATTTTTGTAGTAAAGCCCCTTTCATTTCCTTTGTTAAATTATTCCCTAGGCATTCAATTTCTTTGATGATATTTAAAAGGAAGCCCACAGAGGAGGATATCCAACTGATCAGGGATGGGGAGGGGGGAATTGGGGAATTCGGGATTACAACGCATTGTTTGCCCACTAAATAATGTAACTCATTATGGACAATAAATATATATTAAAAAAACATTGATGGAAGACATTTTTAGGAATTTCAAATGAAATAGTTCCCTGTATTCATGGGTTGGAAGAATTAATATTGTTAAAGCACTTATATTTCCCAAAAAATTTACAAAATGACACCAATTGAATTTTTATAGGGAATTCAAAAATATATTTAAAATAAAAAAGACAACAAGTAGATTGAAAAAATTTAGGCATAAATAAAAAACTGGAAGTCTTACATTTACTGATCTTCAACCAAACCTCAAAGCTACAGCAAACAAGAGTACAATATTGATTAAAAAGAGACATATTTTTTCAATGATACAGACTCAAACACACATATGTATATAAGATCAACTGATCTTGGTCAAGGGTGCCAAGAATACATAATGAGGAAAACTACCGTCTTCAATAAGTCGTGCTAGAAAATGTATATATTTCCATGTAAAAGGATGAAAATTGGTACCTGTCTTACTGTAAGCAAAATCATTCATAAAATGTAGTAGACATAAATACAAAATGTGAAGCAAAAACTTGGAGGAAAACCTACAAAAATGCTTCTATGCATAGGCGTCTATAACGATTTCTTGGATAGGAGATAAAAGAAGAGACTACAAAAGCAGAAATAGATAAACGGTATTACATCAAGCAAGGAAAAAAAATACCTTCAACATGAAGAGGCAACCGACAATGTAGGAGAACACATTGCAGACCAAATATTTGATGAAAGATCAATATTGTCTGCGTGTAGAGCGGCAGTGGCCAGGCTGGGGCTGAGCTTGCTGCTTCTGGCTCTGCTCCTACCCACGCAGATTTATTCCAACCAAACAGCTATTGTACCAGCCTCAAGTAACTCCTGCCAGCATAGCTCTGCTGCCCCAAGTCCAACTAATACCACCAACAGAGGAAATGGCAAAGCCCTGCAATTGACAGCTGGTATGTTTGGCACCTCGCTCTCTGTTCTACAAGTCTACAGTTAAAATACTCAGGCCATGAAACATCTCTACAGCCCCATCTTCTAACCCCAAACTGAATAACAAGTACAATCCAATGTGGCCAGGAAGAAACAGGTCTGGATGAATCTACGAATTCCACACCTCATCACATTAGACAGAAAACATGGAGATTCCAAGTTAGATTGGTTCGCAGGACATGTGAAGGGGTTGACAGATGCTGAATGCCAACGTTAAACCTATAAATCCTATGTACAAGATGAAGAGAGAAACCTTCCAAGATTAAGACGTGATTTCTCTGAGTGTGCCTTAAGAAATATGGACACTTAAAACTCTACTTTGAAATAAGGAATAGGATTTATCTAGGATGGGATGTGGAATGGAGATTCAGTTTTCATTCAACTCTCTCAGGCAATGGAACAGTTAGGTAATATAAAAACGTCCATGATTCTATTTATATATGTACATTTGAAGGAACTTACCAGGTGTTAACTCTAAGTACTCAATGCATCATCTCAGCATTACTAATTTAATATGATAAAACTCTAGATAAAGTTTCACATTGTTAAGCTATTTCTGCTAGCTTACAGGAGCTCTCCCTCAATACAGCTTTAGATTTGACATTCAACTTGACATTCATGTAGTAATTGACATATGCCAGGCAATGATGGATTGGAATCCACACCCAAATACACACATCGGGAATAAAGCTTTATAAAGTCAAATGACAGACAGGCATTTCCCATCACTAGTTTTCACTCAACAGGAAGTCCAGGTTCATTTAGCTAAGTGGATTCCAGAGAATAGAACTGAATTGATTTCAACTAATTTCAAAATGCTGCTTTTATTTCTGCATATGTTGAGTACTTCTTGTGATTTAGAGTGTGGTCTGCAATGAAGGTAAAAAAAAATCACAGATCTTAAAATTAGAAAGGCTAGTATGAGAAGGAGGCAAAAAAAAAAAAAAAAAAAGAAAGAAAGCACCACCACCACCAAAACAACACGCTGGTCACCAATTTGCATTAAATTCACACAATTTTTTATACTCTTTGTAAATACTTTTTTAAATTAAAAAAACAATATAATAGATCGGAATAACCACATTTGGAATACTTTCTGTTATCGTCAATATTTTTAGATAGTTTGAAGTTGGGCTTAAGCCTAAAAGTGGGCTTTATTCCCCAGTCTATTTCTCTCCCCCCTCTCCCAAGTTCATTAATACACAGAAATCTTTTAAAACAGTTATTCCTGGATAAAGCTCTTTGTTCACATGGTCACACACTGATGCTTACGTGTGCCAGAATCTAATTGGGCCGCAGTATTCTGGGTAAGCAGAGGTAGTTTTTCCTGTCTTTAGAAACCTACACAGCAAGGCTCTGAAGCTACACCCTCTTGCTTCATACCTGAACACTGCTGTGCATCTATTTGGATGTATATTGTTGTGTATTTACGCTTTGATTCATAGTAACTTCTCATGTTATAGAACTGATTTGCATTGAACGTGAACTGTAAATAAAATATAAACAGCTAAAATAAGAAAGAAAGAAGTAGTAATCACAGGTGTATGAAAAATGTGCAACCTCACAAGTTATCAGACCAAAGTTGGCATCTTGAAGTTTAGTTTCTATTAGTCCCTCCAGATCTAGTTTTAGAAGAATTTCTGAAGTATTACTAACAACTTTTCTTTGAATATGTGGCCAAATTAAACCAGGAAGCCATCTGGACTTAGCCTTTTCTTTTTTAGAAGATTTTTAATAATATCAATTTCTTCATTGGCCACTTATTCAAACTTTCTATTTTTCCTGTATTTGTCTATGGTGTATTAATTTCTTCTAGGTTATTAAATTGTTGCCATATGGCTATTCATAATAATTATGATTCTTTTAATTGCCAAAATGTTTTCTATGATGTTTCCACTCTCATTTCTGATTTCAACTGAGATTTCTCTTACATCTTTTTATTGCTAGGAATTTGTCAATTTTTAAATTTATTTTAAGGACTATCTTAATTGATTTTTTAATTCTTTGTTTTCTATTTGATTAATTTGTATTCTTAAGTTCATTTTTATGTCTGCTAAATTTGAATTTAGTTTATTAGTTTTTAATTCTTTGAGGCATAATGATATTTCTTTGGCTATTTATTTCATTTTGAAGGGAATCATTTTTGCTATAAACTCCTTTGTCTGAGATACTTCTTTTTTAATATTTTATTCATTCATTTTTCAAGGACAGAGAGAGAGAGAGAGAGAGAGAGAGAGAGAGAGAGAGAGAGAGCACACACCAGGGCCACCACCTTGTGGGTCTGGTTTATGTGGGTACTGGGGAATTGAACTGAGGGCCTTAGGCACTGGAGGCAAGTGCCTTAACCGCTGAGCCATCTCTCCAGCCCTGAGATACTTCTTAATTGCCCTTTTGTTTTCTTACTTAACACATTGGTTTACTCAAAAGTATACTGTTCAGTTTCCATATATATGTGAATTTTCTAAGATTTTCCTGGTATCGTTTTCTAAGTTTTCTATAATTATTCTTTGAAAAAATACCTTTTGACTCTGAAGATGAGTTTTATGGCCTCACATAGATCTATGCAGGAGAATGTGATGTGTGCTTGGGAGCTCACATGCTCTATCGCTGTAGGGTAGAAAATGCTCTGTGTGTCTATTAGAAGCATTTGCTCTGGAGTACAGTCGAATTCCACACTTCCTTGTCACTATTCTGTATGACTGATTTGTCCATTGCTGAAAGTGATGTTCTCTTGTGATATTGCTCTATGCCTTTTGCATTACTTCCATTCACTTTTCCATTATGCATTTATACATTTTTACTCGTATATAAGGTTATCCGTTGTCATGCATACATATGCAATTATAATTAAATAATCACCTTATCTCATGTAGCAATTTTTCCTTGAAGCCTGTTCCATCTGGTGAAGTACTGATGCTGACTGGGTTACCTCTTGTATAAATATCTTCTCCGTATCTTCATTTTTCAGCCAACATGTCCTTAAAGCTAAGATGAATATTGTTGCATTTTTTTAAACATCCAAGCAGGATTGGAGAGTATAGACCATTCATTCACTCAAGGTTATTATTCACAAGCAAAATCATTTCTGCCATTTTATTATTGCTTTTATTCTGGTTGTTTCATAGATTCTTGGATTCTCCCTTCCTCTCCTGTTTGTTTTTGTGGCTTGCTATCTTTCCGTGCTAAGGTTTGACTCCCTTGTCCTTCATGGCTGTATATATGTTAGAGCCTTTTGCTTTGTGGCTCCCAAGTAGTTTACATAAAACATCTTAGAGTTATAATTTTATGCTTAGAACAATGAAATTTTTATAGCATAAAATGCCCTAGGACTTAAATTATACTCTATAATTTATGTTCTTAAAATTTATATCATTGTACATTTTTATTGTTGAACAATTTATTATAAGTATATTTTACCATTTGACTTTTAATCATCACTGTAGAGTTTTGAAAAACTTATTCAGCACCATTACAATGATGGGGTATTCTGAAGTTGACTGTGTATTTACCTCCGGCAGTGTGTTCTATATTTTCATATGTTTTCATCACACTAATAATCATCCCTTTACTTCTGAATGAAGAACGAGAAGAGCTCATTTCTCACAAGGCGTGCCTAGTGACTGCAACCTCACTCTCCTTTTACATTTCTGGGGAAAAAATTATCTTTCCTTCATTTCTGAAGGACAGTTTTTCTAGGTATCATATCCTTAAATGTCACATTTCCTTTTCATTCCAGGACTTGGTTCTGCCACCCCATTGTTTCCTAGCCTAAAAGATTTCTAATGAGAATGTTACTGGTATGGGGAAAGTCAGAGATGATTAAGTGGTTGAAAGTGCTTTCCTTGCAAGCATAAAGGCCTGAGACTATGGGAATTTAACTTTCCAGCATCCACACAAAATGCTAAGAATCGCCAAGCAAAGCCAAGTCCTATGTGAAGCTGAGACAGGAGAGCTGCTGGCCTTCTCTGGTTATACCATTCGTGAGAGATTCGGTGAATCTAAAAGAGCAATGGAGGAAGAAACTTCACAGTCTCTGATCTCTGAAGGCACAGGCCATCTCTCCAAAATCAGTGTGGTTTTCTGTGCACAGACTCTCCCTTGCTGACCCGTTCCAGGGTGCTGTTAGGACAGGGACTTTGGCTTTGGCTTTGGTCCTAGAGGGACAGGAACAAAGTCCCATGCAGCATGGTCATCTTTCATAGGGGTCAGCACTGAGCATATAGCTCAGTTTCCATTCTAGGTTATGACAGTCTGCAGAGGTGAGGGCAGCATTGGAGGCTGGTAGGCTTCTCAGTGGCCAGGGCAGAAGTGTTGCTTCTCTGTCGTTCTCTGTAGTAAGCAGATCAATTTGGAAGATCTCCTGGTGAAGAGACTGACATGGACCCTAAGCAGCCATTAACACTTCTATATCCAGGGCATAGATGCTCATAGAGGTTACGAAGCTTTGTCCTGCTGGACTAATGTCACACCTGTGACATCGGTGACAGAAATGCTCCAGAAGCTCAGGCCTAGGGCAGGGATATAGCTGAGGTCCTTATTCTAGATGTGGGGGTGGGGGTGGTATCTGGAGGAACGGGTTGGGAGCAACACTAGCACAAGTCACAGAAGCATCATTGTTTCCCAAAACTTTGGACCCCAGAGCATATGGAAAACAGTGGCAATTAAGGCACCCAGAGAAGAGACACCATCTAGTGGTGGCTCTGAACACTGAGGTAGCAGGACACTTCATTGGCCAAGGTCTGCAATGGTGGGTGCAGTAGCAGGAGGAATCCAAGGATGGCAGGCCAACCATACTGTCCTCTGAACATTTATAAGTGTGCCCACACATTGGTGCTGTTCTTACCTGCAGCCGGGGAAGCTTCTTCTTGCAGTTGTTAATGTATACTGTAAAGACTCAAAACCCAAGCATGTGCTGAGAGTCAGTGACTACTGAGTGCTCAGCCATAAATGAGACATGTCGCCTTTCTCCGAGAGTCAGGAAACATTGTGGAAGAGGGGATGGAAAGAATGTAAGAGCCAAAGAGTGGGGAGGAGTGCTGTGGAACATGATTTCTAGACATGGAGTGGCCATTGGATTCATGACCTCACACAAGCTGTCATCACCTGCACAAGTCCTGAAAAACATTGAGCCCATCCACGTTCCATCATGGATGGTGGAAGAGGGGTCCAAAAAATCCCAACAAAACAAAAAAAATCATCAAAGTAGAGGAGAGAATATTTGGAAAGAACAAGAATTCAGTAGAAGGGAGAAAGAGGTGAGACAAGAGAAGGGAATGGGAAGGGTGGGAAGGGATGTGATCAGAATGCATTTTATACATATAAAAATTTATCAATAACGTGGTTACAAAGAGTAAAAGAGAATAGCATAACACAGTGATGGTGCAGGCTCCAGGATTATGGACTACTGGTAGACCATTCACTAAGGAGATGGGGTGCCCAGAGGGCAGGTGGCACAACCAGCTGAGGTTCCATCCCTTGTGGGTGGAGTTTTGCCCCAGCTCCAGTGTCTTCACCACAGTGCTCTTTCCTTGATGGGAGGTACACTCTTCCAGACTTTCTTTTGCCTAAAACTCTGTGGTGAGCACAGGCAGACATAGCTAAAGGAATGTGAGGATCTGAGATAGCTGGGAACTAAAAATCCACTTTGGAATCTTGTGTTATTTTTAACTTTGTCTTTTAGGATTTTCACACACATGTGTTAGAGGTAATGACTATCCTCCCAGCACATGCTTTTGCCATCAACAAGTATATATTTCAAAGAAAAAAAACTAGTAGTCATTTTAGCAAATAAATCCAGTACATGTTTATTTCATTTTCATCATCAGTATTCTCTTGGGCTATATAAGGATAGTTTCTTCATATAATTCTCCAAGCACTTTTGGCATGATATTACAACTTATTTTTAGTGTCTGTCATTATATATAGTTCAGATTTGGCAAGCTTTTCTCTAACTGCTTTTATCACATATGTTAACTCCATTCCTAATTACCTAAAGGGCTTTAATGATAGGAAAACACATTTTAAAGCCAAACATTATGGATAGGCAGTCTGTTCATAGTTTTCAGTTTATGCTTGGCAAAAACAAAAATAAAAATCACATACACATGCATACTCAAGTAACTGGGGCATGTTTAATTAGAAAAACCTTTGAAAAGAGAAAAATTGCAATAATTCAATTCACCCCACTAGTATTATATATATGTATACATATAAATATACATATATGTATATATTTTCCATAAATTTACCCTCATATATATTTTTGGGGAACAGCCTTCTTATAGTCTGGACACTAAAGAGAGGTACTTAATAGGAAGCCATGGGGACAGGCAGCATTCTATGTGATTATTGTTACTAGCAGTTCCAAGGTATTGCTGCATTAGAAGGACTAACTTCTGCTCATTGGTGTTAATATCACTGAGAGAGTTGAAGCTACAGTAATTGTAGAAGCTAAACATTCAGAAAATAGAACACTAAAATCCTAACAAAATGATGCATACATGATGGTATCCAAATCTAGTGAAAAAAAACAAATCAATATTCTTGTTATTTATAATTTTTCCTCAAAATTTTTCCTCAGTGGAGTAGAAAATTTCTTTTTTTGTTTTGTTTTGCTTTTTGTTTGTTTTATGAAGTAAGGTCTCAGTCTAGTCCAGGCTGACCTGGAATTCACTATGTAGTCTCAGGGTGGCCTTGAACTCATGGTGAGCCTCCTATCTCTGCCTCTTGAGTGCTGGGATTAAAGGCATGCACCACCATGCCAGACTGGAGAAGAAAATTTCTAAAGGCCTGGCCACTGAATGCTAAATCCATTTCTCTAATTCAAATGAATTATCTTATTTTATTATATTATTCAAATTATCCAAGAGAAGCATGAGGATGATTTCAAAAGGACTGAAAGTTATAAAGCACATGCCTTTACATTTTCATAAAAATATAATTGAAGACATTTATTAGAAAGAGAGACATGAAGGAAGAAAGACTGGAATCAGAAGATTATCCAAGAGTTTCTTATAGCAAGAAGAGATAGCAGAAGGGATGATATCAAACACTTACTTACATGGGTCAGGTTCAGTATCGAAATCGAGAATGAGAAGGATATACTGAGAGTGCTCATATAAAAAGCTGAGACCTGTCTATATATGAAGTAGAGCCTTAAGAAAGATGAGAGGTCCTCTTTCTCCACAACCTCATTTGTTGTTTAATTTCTCATTGATAGCTATTCTTATAGAAGTAAGCTGGTATCTCAAAGTCATTTTGATTTGAATTTCTCTGATGGCTAGAGATGTTTAACACTTTAAATGTATTTATTGGCTATTTTTGTTTCTTCTTTTGGGAACTATCAAATCATTTCATTAGGCCATCTGGTGATTGGCAGATGTATTTCTTTGGTGTATACTTTTTTCCAGTACTTTATTAATTTTACATATTAGCCTCTGTCTGAAGTATAGGTGGCAAAGATTTTTTTCCCTAAGGTATAGGCTGTTTGCTTTGTTAATGGTTTATTTTGCTGTGCAGAAACATATTTTCATGTAGTTTTGTTTGTTGGTACTTGGGGTCATTTTCCATGCTATTGGAATCCTGATCACTCCAAGGAGATGCGAGGGAGGGCACAGAGAAGATGGGGCAGGTCTGGACCTTAATTGGTAAAGGGAGACATAATGAACAAGCTCTTGAGATGCTAACGAGAGAGGAAGAAGTGAGCACGAAATTAGAGTGATAGATGTCTCACACCCATGATGGATAGTAAAGAAGCAATCTGCTAATCTGCAGACTCTCACACTTACCTTTCTCTTTAAAATTGTCTCAGTGCCCTACTGATACTGCTTAAAGACAGAAGAATGAAAGCACTTGTTATGATGGGATGATCCCAACATCTGTTAGAGTCTAGGTATAAAATTCAAACAACTGATGGATAGCAATAGATGAAGAAGAGAGAAGAAATTCGATGAGTTTGTTTAAAACACCAGAAATATCTCAATTCAAAATCGCTTTCTGAGAGAATCTAAACTTTAGTAAAGGTAAATTCAGGGGATTAAGAATATTTGAGTCTAAGCGTTAAGACGGGTCAACTGTGGAAATGTTGTGGTTACCCAAGATAACCTTTAAAGTTAGAAGTTTAAAAAACATGTCAAAACCCTCAGGAATTTAGGGGATGGTGGTGATAAAGAATGGGAGTAAGGTTGCTTTTTGTATAGTCAGATTTCCAAGGAGCATATGGATGCCAACCACTCCAGCCAGACTAGAAAATGACCATTCCAGAGACACTCTTGGGTCCTTGATGTTGAAAAGCTTTCTCAGGCTTTCCCCAAAACCTGTTTCCATCTGTTCCCACAATTGTGGAAACCTTCTAAGTCTGCACACCTTTTCTGCATGCTCACCAGCAACTCAAGATCTCTGCTGTATACCTGAACCTGACCACAAGACATATCCCAAATAAAAGGCTCTAAATTTACATTTCCAAGTTTTAAAGAAACCGAAATCGTACTGCCATGTGACAACTTGCTCAGGGCCCCTGTTGGCTACTCATTGTGGGAGCTTTACTTTTCTCATCTTATATTCTTCCTTAAAATAAATCTTCAATAATTTTAACCTTTGTGGCTATGTTTTTCAATTCTGTGCTAACTGTGGCTAAGGACTTGGAGTGGAGTTCTCATCTCCCAAAGAACTCAAATTTGCATCAGTGAGATACTGGTAGGGGGCAGTAACAAGGAAGGACAGGGAGCGAGGTATTACTTAGGCAAATTTCAAATAACATGTTTTATTTAAACATTTATGTGTTAGTGTGTGTATGCACATACGCATGTGTTTGGAAGCCCCGAAGGCAACCTCAGTATAAACACCATCTACTTTTCTGAGTCAGGGTCTCTCATTGGCCTGGAGCTTGTGTTGGGATTACAGCCACATGTCTGTATAGCTGACATTATGTGGGGTCTGGCCATTGAATTCAAGTCTTCAAACATAAAGCAAGCCCCTAACACACTGAGCTATCTCCCTAGCCTCAGAGGAGTTTTGCAATTAGAAAATAATAGCATTGATCTAGAAATGACTATAAGAAAGGGTGGGCTGAAAGAATAATGATATCAGCTCAGAGCTCTGCAGAACATGGAGTGTGCAGGCTCTTGGATCCCTTACAGTTAAAAAATAATAATAATAAACCAGGTTTAATATCTCTACAAGTTGGTGGAGGTTTATTCTATTAACCGAAGTAGATAGCCCATTTGCCTTTACATTTTTTACAATACCTGAATTCTCTGCAAGGAGGAGGTATTCAATAATGCAATTTTAGAAGTTTTAGTTGAAGCTATGCATACAGAAATAACCTTAGACTGCATATTGAGAAAATAATAAGCATGTTTTACTCAGTATACTGATAAACCGTATGCCACAAAGTATACTAATCACCCCTAAAAAGCATTAACCTGTCTTCCTTAGAAATTACATCCTCATTTAAACCAGGCACTACCTTATTTAGAACTATGCAATTATGCTTTGTCTAGGAAAACTGCCTTTGGAAATCTCAGGAAATTTTCTAAAAGGAAATGAGAATTGTTCTCTGTCGCCCTGCTCAGGGTCCTTTCTGTTTTCTGGAATATATCCATGGTGAACTCAGTATTTCTTGTGATCCATTACTCGAAGGAAAGGGGACTTATTCTATGTTCCCTCCTTCTTTTGTTTCCTGTCATGTAGACATGATGAACTCATTATCTCTCATGCTCCATAAGGTTACATGTAAACTATGAGTAGAGACGAGCATTTGAAGAGCTGCCACACTGCTCTCTAGAAATCTCCAGACACGCTTGAACACAGTAGAATAGAATTTTGTATTGATCAGGCACTTTCTGACTTAGCTGATTTGAATTTTGTTACTTCTAGTGGAGTCTTAATTAATATCATTGTAATTATCTAGCACAAGTGCAGCTTGAATAAAATAAATTTAAGCTAATCTGAGCAATTTTCAAGATTATAATGTGCTAATTTGTTTTTTAACAAAATCTGCTGTACATTTTTCTTCATTATACTCTGACAAAAATGCTGTGTGATTTTTTTTGTTTGTTTCAAAAGCTTTCATCCTTGTCTTTTGAGACAAAAGTTAAAAAAATCTCCTATTATAAATTATTGGAAATTAAATTTTAATTACAGAGTTAATGACAAGATTCCAATCAAATTTAAGCACTGGAAAGCTAATTAAAATAAAAAAAATAGAAATAGGATTTTCTTTTAAAGAAACGAAATGTCTGAATAATTTGCCTCTAGTGAGCAGACTTTGATGTTGAATATGCTATTTGTAATTTATTTCATTTTTCTCAAGCATGCTGAACAGTTCTGTCACTTATTGCTGCATAAAAACTCCTCAAGGGCTTAGCACTTAAAATATCCATCATCTTACTATTTCTCATGATTTGGGGGTCAAAAATAAGACAGGGCTCTACAATCATGACATGTATCTGCTCTATATGAGACTTCTTCGGGTCATGACATGCAAGGTGGCTTCTTCATTCATCCACTGCTCCCCTCTACTAGATGGCTAAAATACTAGGGACTATCTTGAGCAGCCCTACCTGAATCATATGTGTGGATATTTAGTCACTGATGGAAGCTGAGCTTGCCCATTTCCTGACATCATAATAGCTTGTTTTTCTATGAGAGCTTAGACAGCTTTTTTAAAAAGACCATAAAAACAGAAGATGCTTAGTATCTTTAATGCTTGAGGCTGAAATAGGCAGGCACTGTATCAACTTAACCACATTTCTTGTTTGCTTTGTTTTCAATAAAGCCCTAAGCCTATAAGGGATGGGAGGTATTCAAATTTGTGATTGTTGGGAGCTGTGTCGTGTTAGAGATCAAGGCTGGGGCTGCTAGATAAAGCATGGTGAGTTAAATTTTAATTTGGGATACATAATGGATAATGCTTTAGTCTAAATACATTCCATGAAATATGTAAGATGTATCAAAAATAAAACATTAGTCCTTATATATCTAAAAAGTCAAATTTAATGCTCACCTTCAATATTTATTTGGTGAATTTCACAACCCTAATATTCATCAATGGAGCAGAATACTGACGAATGTTATCTTATTCACCCCTAAGACTCTGTGGGTGCACAGGGGATGGATAGCTTAGTGAGATACTTTCTGGCCCTAACTACAACTTAGTGTCCATTCATTGCTTACATATGTTTCTAGATGTATGCTGGAGTTCTACAAAAGTGATCTTGGCAGTGAGAGAGATTGATGAAGTGAACTTTTGCTACTGAGAAGAAAGTCATCATCCTAAGAAAATATAAGGCTGCTAGATATTTATGATTAAATATGGCTTTATGCTTGATTTCTTTTGAAAAAATATTTCTCAAGTCCCTAAGTTCTTTATTTAGAATCCTTTGTGTAAGAGCTCAGTACTTTTGAAGACAACAGTCTTTTGTGATTGTTCTGTTATTTAAGGTGAGTGAATTTGTATAAGCAGGTAATCATATCTTAATTACATGAGGCTGGCTTGTAATATATATTTAATATTCTTGTGTGACAACACTGGGATTTTTTTTTGCTATGCTTTGGGAGGATGTGCTTGTTCTGGTAGTTTATGTTTGATTTTACAAATAATCAGTCCTGAATTATAAATTCTGCCATTCATAGTTCCAAGAAGTATATGACAACAATGCCAATCATTTTATCTGACACTGTTAAAGTCTCTGGTAATCATCAGAAATCTAATTTCTCCCTTATTCCAGGAACCCTTTCTCAATGTGGTATCACAAAGGTAGGTACCTTAAAATTATGTGAGACTCATTTTTAAACAATGTTATTATAGAAACTGTATAGTAGAAAAAGTGAACTCACAAGTAATTTAGTATGAGCCTCAAAGGAGAATAGACAGCTGTGACTTCGTTGATACATAGTGCTTAAAACTAAATAAGGCATAGTGTAATAAAACAGCATCTATGCTTCTGTGTTCATCACCTGTGCTGGTTAGAGTCTTCTCTGTTGTACACATTAACTATGAGATACTAATTTTTATAGAATGAATATTCATTCAAATTAAAGTTATCATAACTACCTTTGACTCTCTCCAAGATAAAATTTAGATTTATATCTATTATGCCCCAGAATTTTTATGACACATATCTACTGGCAATAAATATACTACTGGCAGAAGATGAGCCACCCCTGTCCTATCACACAGGGCCCAAATGAAACCTATGAGAAAGTGGTGAGAGAAACAAGAGACCTATCACCACAGCAAGTCAGATAACCCATGAAAGGTCAGTGGAGACAGACAACAAAGATACGCAACACAACCCAAAGCAGAAGTCCAGAGACACTTAAGATCTAAATAATACAGATCTCACTCTCAGATGGAGATTCTGTTTGTATTTTTGAGAAGGCAGCAAGAGAGCTGTGATCTTTCCAACTCTACCAACAAGCCACAGACCAACAGCTGACATCCTGGCAAGAGATGAGCCACCCCAGACCTACCATGCAGGATCTATATGGAACCCCACAGAGAGTGGTGGCATAAGCAAGAGACCCATAACCACAGCCAATCAGTCAACCCAAGATAAGCCAGCAAGACAAACACCAACTCTTCAACACAACATAAAGCAGAAGTACACAAGCCAGTAAGACCTCAACAATAAAAGAGCCTTAATACTCACCCACCATGACTCAGGGTACTGAGTGGAAGAGGGGGGGCAGAAAGACTATAAGAGCCATGGTGGGGGAGAATATCCAGAGACATAGTCCGCTCAGCAACAACACACAAAGGGGGTGTGGAACCGGGTTGACTCCTAGACTATCCATAACCCCCTACCCAACTGACTGATCCACTTTGCCTGCAAAGGAGGATACCTAGCTGATTGGGGACAGGGAGGAGGGAAATTGGGTATACCGATGCATTATTTGCTCAAACAGTGTATCTAATTATGGATAATTAAGATTTTTTAAAAATAAATCTCAATAATAAAGCAGACTTAAAACTCACTCACCATGACTCAAGGAACTGAGTGGAAGAGGGGGCGGAAAGAATGTAAGAGCCATGGTGGGGGAGAATATCCAGTCATTGCCCCCCTCAGCAACAACACACAAAGGGTTAAAAAAAAACTGGCTACCTCTTGTGTACTTCATAACCCCCTACCCCATAGACTTATCCAGTATGCCCACCGAGGAGGGACCCCAGTGGGTTAGGGACCAAGCAGAGGGAAATGGGAGTACCATCACATAATTTGCTCATACAATGTATCTAATTATTAACAATAAATATATTTTAAAAATTTTAAAAATAATGTAGTTATTTTCTTCTATAATGGTATTTCATTGTAAGCATGAGATAATTTTTATTTAATCAACTCCCTATTCATAATCACTTAGAATTCTACAAAATTTGACTATGAAATCACTGCTTAGCATTTGAGGAAGTACATTGATCGATAAATACCCAGAAAGAAAGCTCATTCTAAATTAATTCATTTAACTTATGAGCTTTATCTTTGCTGCATTTTAAGGAACCAATAAGTTCAGGTTTTAATGCTACTGCAGCTGGTTCTGATGGTGAAGATAATGACAATGTCACTGACACGATCATGATGATTGCAAGTCCATTCACCTCCTTAAGACGGAAAGTAGCCAATTCTTTCCATTTTCTCCCCCGAATTAAAAACTAGCATTTCAACTCATTTCTCCTTTGAATTATCTTCATTTATCTCAACTGTTCAGCTAGTCCATGGAACAAAACTGAATTATTTTCAGAGCCCATGAAATAGGGAAAAAGATCCACCAATGACTGAATAGAAGAACATATATTCATTTCATAACTATATAGAGGCTCATTCAGTCCCCAGCTCAAATTAAATGACTTTTATGTGACAAAGCAGTTAAAATGAATTTAAGCACTTCCTGGCATACTAATTAGAGCAAATATGCAGGCATCTTCTTATTTAAAATTGGAACACCGACAAGCTCTAGCAAATTGGGTCTCGTAGGCATTGGAAGTATTGGGATAGACACAGTATCAGTGAATCCTCATTTCATTTTCTAGATTTTCAGTAACATAATTATGAATATGGTACACTGTGTGCTTACTTAAAGCTACTTGTTAAAATGAACCTTTGAATCAGTTGGAATTTCAGCTATTTTATCCCAGTTTTTTTTTTTACTTAAAAATACTATCTGATCTGAAGTATTTCCATCTCTGTCAAAGATGGTAGTAAATGAGCAATATAATAAAAGAAGACAAGTAAGCATATGTTTGCATATTTTAGATATTTTAATTATCACTACTTGGCCACAAGATATAATTTTTCAAGAATCCATATTTCAACTTTAGTTACCTCAAAGAATTCATTCATCCTTTAAATACAAATAAATTTTTTTTTTAGAAAGAAAAAAATAAAACCTGGCTTTTTAATGTAGTTTTTTTTGCTTTGTATCAGTTACCATCTCACTGCTGAGACAATATGCCTCCCTGGGATCATCTTATGAGAGAAATAGTGTTTAATTCAATTTACAGTGCCAGAACTTAAAAAAACGGCAAGAGCAGGAAGCTGGTCTCATCATATTAACATAGAAGAATTAGACACAAAACAGCAAGATAGGGTGGACTACATAACACCACCCTCCCTGAGAATACATTTCCTCCATCAAGGCTCCACATTTGAAATGTTCCACAGCCTTCCAGAACAGCTGAGAATTAAGTATTCACATACATAAGCTTTCAGGGCTCATTTTACATTCAAAACACCACACTGAGTTAAAGAAAACGAAATATCATTAGGTCTAAATCTAAAACACAATCCAGTTCAAAGTGGGCTCTCGAGTTCTGTTTCACAGAGTATTTCATAGGACATAATGTTGAACAGATGCTTATGTTTAAAGCAAAGGTTTCTGTGATTAAATTAATTTAGGGAAACTGAACATCAAAATACTAGTTTGCACTAGAAGTTGAGCTGTGAGAAGTGTTTACTACTGAAACCCTCTAAGCACTAGCTCTCAGACTTTACTGAGCTTCTTCATCATGTGCCTGCTCAGTGGGAGGGAATTCATACCTGGTGCTGAGAACCAAGTCAGAAGCCTATGGTTTAGAAGACCATATATATATATATATATATATATATATATATATATATATATATATATATATATATATATATATATATATATATATATATATATATCTGAGAGGGAAGCTTCCTTTGTAATATGGCTAAAAATAGAGCTTATGCCAGTCAAAAATGTCTTCTAAGTGTATAGGCTTAAATCACATGATCTATTGATTCTATTGGTTAGGTTTTCTAAGAAACCTTTTAATTGAGTTCTTTCATTTATGATTTTCATTAGACTTTTCTTCAGCAGTTCCATGTCTTTATTGAATTCTATTTTCTTTTCTTACTGTATTTAGCTGATTGTGTTCTCTTAGCTTTCATTCATTCAGTTAATCATGTCCTCTTTGAGTTCATTCCTTTTTTTTTTTTGAGTTCTTTTTGTTGTTTTTCTTCCATTTCATTCAGCCATTTGTCCATGGTCTCATTTAGTTTGTGGAATATGCTTATCACATTTGCATTTTCTAATTGTTTGGAGTTTCCTCTAAGTAGTTTTCATTGGAGACTTCCTCTATGGGACTAGGCATTCTTGGTGGTGATATCTTGCCTTGGTTTCTTGTGCTATTTGTTTAAAACTGGGTTTGCCCATCAGGAGATATAGTCTTTTGGTCTTGCTAAGAGTGAAATAACAGCAGCTACAGTGGTGCCTGTGTTGGATGGCTTGGTCATCCTAAATGGTGAGGGCTGCCAGTCTCTCTGATGGGCTGGATTGGGCACACTATAAACTGAGCACCCTCCTCTTTGAGTGTTAAGTCTCCATGGGGTTCTGTCCTGAAGACTGTGACCAGCTCTGTTACCAAGGCTGTACAGGTAGGCAGGTTTGAGGAGTGAGATCAATGCCAAATGGACATGATAACCAATGCCAACTTGTGTGGTGCCATGGTGATACATTCAGGACTGAAATGGTGTGGGAGGGAGAAGTGTGCTCACCTGGACCCTATGAGGCTTACTTAGTGCAGGGTTCTGGGCTGGGGACTGCAAACCAGCTACAGCATGCCTATTCAAGGTGGCACAGGAGAGCAGTCCCTACCACTTTTTTGATTTTCTCAAATAGTTTCTGAATTCTCTTTCATATTCTGTATGGAATTTTTGCAATGCCCATGAACTAGCCTGCATTGAGGGGTGGGGAATATGTTAGGAATGGGGAAGAGAGAGGCAGAGACAAAGGTGTGCATAGGGGGGGATTGTTCTGATCAGAACAAAACTTCAGTGTTAAGCTCTGTTGCAGTCAATCTTCTCATTGTGGTGACAAAGAACATGACCAGAAGGCAGCTTGGGGAAGGAGTGGGTTTATTTTGTCTTACAGACTTGAGGGGACACTCCATTATAACAGGGAAACTGATGGCATGAGCAGAGGGATGGACATCACCTCCACCACAGCGCTGCAAACAGTTTCAAGAAAGTGTGTCAAAAACTGGCAAAAGGAATCTTGTTGTTTTGATTTCATTTCTCTGATAATTAATGACATTGAACATTTTCTCAAATGGGAGTTGGCCATTTATATTTCTTCCTCTGTGATTTCCCTGTTGAGTTCTGTTCACCATTTTGTGAGAGGATTGTTTGATAGTTTTATTTTATTTTATTTTTTTGAGTTCGTTGTACGTTCTAGATATAAGACCTCAATCTATATTGTAGCTGGCAAAGATTAATTCCCAGCTTGATGGTGGTCTATTGACTTTGAGTATGGTATGTTTGTTTGTACAGAAACTTTTTAGCTTGATGAGATCTCATTGTTTAAGTGATTATTGCATTTCCTGGGCTACCTGAGGTTTGTTCAGGGAGTTTTTCCTTATTCCTGTCTCATAGAGAGTTCCCCCATTTTTTCTTCCAGGGTTTTCAGAGCTTCAGCTATTATGTTGAGGTCTTTGATCCATTTGGAGTTGATTTTTGTACATGATGACAGGAGAGGGTCTAGTTTCATTTTCTTGCAAGTATTTATCCAATTTGTCCAGCACCATTTGTTAAAGATTCTATCTTTATGCCAGTTAACATTAAAAAAGAATCTACTAACAATAGATGCTGGCTAGGTTGTGGGGGAAAACGGACCCTCATTCACTGCTGATGGGAATGCAAACTTGTACAACCACTATGGAAAGCAGTCTGGAGGCTCCTGAGCAGGATGGATATAGAGCTAGTGGTAGACCCAGCTATACCAATTCTGGGCATCTACCACCAAGTTTCCTCACCAAAGTACAGAGACATTTGCTCAACCTGATTTATAACAGCTCAATTCATAATAATGAGGAATTGGAATCAACCCAAATACCCATCACTGGATGAATGGATATCAAAGTTGTGGTACATGGTACACTATGGAACTCTACACAGCTGAAAGGAAAAATGAAATAATTAAATTTAGAGAAAAATGGTTGGACTTGGAGCAGATCATTCTTAGTGACCACAAACAAGAGCAGAAAGCCAAGCACCACATATTTTCCCTCATAAGTGGTTCCTAACCATGTTAAACCAGAACACTGAGAAAATCCATCAGTGAATAGAGAGTTTGTAAAAGAGAAAGGAATGAATTTGGGGGGAGGATGAGAGGGTGGGGGGAAAAGGAAAGGTGGGGAAATGGGAGGGAGGGGGACTCATATAGTAAACTAAACTAATAATGAATCAACACCATAAAACCCTAGCTTTTATACAGTAAACTCCTGAGGAAGCTGAGGGCACCACCTTTTAAGAGGGGCCATGAACAGAATAGGAGGAAGTCTAACCTCAAGAATAATTGCTCAGGCCTGAATCTACCTGTCCCAGTTATTGGTTCCTTCCCACACTGAGCTGTTGATCTAAGAGACCCACGAGGTCCCCAAAATGTGACAGATTTCTATCAAAGCTCTTGAATACCTGACTCAGGCCTAAGGTAAAACCCTATTGCTTAAGAAATCACAAAGTGTCAACAAAAAACACCAAGAGATCCTTCTAGATACAGAATGGTAACAAGCTCCCAGATGGTAGCATGTGTAGCATTGGAAGGTGTTGCATGAGCTGCCAGGGGAAATTAGTCAAAGGTATTTGGAGAAAGCAGAGACCACTGATATACAACATAGACAGTTGTCGCAAGAATGCTGAACACACTGCTGTATGGAAGAGACCAGCAAGTCAAGAAATGCTCATCTGTGCAATAGTGGCACTAAAACCAGGAGGGTAATCAACGGCTTAATGATTGGTTATGAGATCTGTTTAGTGACAAGGAACCCTTAACTGGAACTGGGATCCATGGCATAATCCTATAGGGACCAAGATCTCTCAGGCGACTACGGGAAATTCCCACTACCAGAAAGCAACAGAGAGGCTACAACCATTAGGAGCTAGCCAAAATAGCACTGTTGTCTCATTTAACCTATACTGATCTCACTCTCAGATGGAGATTCTGTTTGTGTTTTTCAGCAGGCATTGAGAAAGCCAGGGACAATCCAATTCCACCAACAAGACATTGGATGATGGCTGACATCCTGGTAGGAGACAAACCACACCTAGCCTTCACACAGGGTCCAAATGAAGCCTACGAAAAAGTGACGAGACAAACTGGAGACCAATCACCACAGCAAGTCTGATAACTAATGAAAGGTCAATGGAGACAGATACCAGTGATACCCAACACAACCCAGGGCAAAAATCCAGAGATACTTAAGATCTCAACAACAAAGCAGACTCAAAACTCACCCACTATGACTCATGGAACCGAGTGGAAAAGGAGGCAGAAAGATTGTAAGAGCCATGGTAGGGGAGAATATTCAGAGACATTGCCTCCCTCAGCAACAACACACAAGGGGGAAGGGGAAAAAAGAGAAAGAAAAGCTGACTAAAAACTGGCTACCTCTGGTGCAGTTCATACCCCTTAACCTATGGACAGATCCAGAAAGCACACTGAGGAAGGATCACAGTGGGTAGGGGACAAAGAGGAGGGAAACACGGACACATTCACAAGATTCATTCATACAATGTATGTACTTATTCATAAAAAAAATTTTAAGAAAAAACTGGCAAAAGGAAGCCAGCAATAATTCCCATAAACCTGCCCCCAACAGCACACCTCCAAAAAGGTTCCTTTTCCAAAACTGCCACCAGCTGGGGATAAAGCATTCAGAAGACATTAAGTTTACGGGGGACACATGAATCAAACCACTCAAAGCTCCATCTTTCTTTCACCCCATTCTCATTTGAGATGGAGTTTCCTACTGATACCAGAGCTTGCATACAGATAGAAATATTTCAGTTCACAGCGTTTGTGACTTTCTCTGAGTTACATTGCTATCTACTATTCAACTGCATCTTTCAACATTGCAGCTGCTGTCTCTGGTGGTCTAGTGGCTAGGATTCTTTTTTAAATTATATCTTTATTATCCATAATTTAATACACAGTATGAGCAAATAATGTGTTGGTATCCCCAATTTCCCTCCTCCCTGTCCTCAATCTGCTGGCTATCCTCCTCTGTGGGAAAAGTGGATCAGTCCATGTGGTAGGGGGTTATGGATAGCCTAGGAGTCAACCCAGTTCCACCCCCCTTTGTATATTGTTGCTGGGGGGGGGGGCATGTCTCTGGATACTCTCCTCCACCATGGCTCTTACAATCTTTCTGCCCCTCTTCCATTCAGTTCCCTGAGTCATGGTGGGTATTAAGGCTGGTTTATTGTTGGGGTCTTAGGAGCCTCTGTACTTCTGCTTTAGGTTGTGTTGAAGATCGTTGGTGTCTGTCTCATTGGCTTATGCTGGGTTGACTGATTGCCTGTGGTTATAGATCTCTTGCTTGTCCCACCACTCTCTGCGGGGTTCCATATGGATCCTCCATGGTAGGTCTGGGGTGGCTCATCTCTTACGGGGATGTCAGCTATTGGCCTATTCACAAGGTTAGAAAGGTCACAGCTCTGTGGCTGCCTTCTGAAAAATACAAACAGAATCTCCATAGGAAAGTGAGATCAGTACAGGTTAACTGAAATACACAGAAGCTCTCATTGACTCACTCTCTGAAACACATCACAAGAAATGGGCAGAACAACCTCAATAGTTGAGAAAACTAGAGGCAAACAAGATAGTCAAGTTAATGAACAATGTGTTGACTATAGGGTCAGAAAGAGCTTTTGTTACCTATTAGACATTCTGAAGCCAATTATTCATTTATGAATCATTATGGCAAGGATGACCATGTGAAGACAATGTGTTCCCTATGTATGGAATAAATATGAGGAATGATATAGTCTCTGCCTTCTTAGAATTTTTTTTTTAATATTTTATTTATTCATTTTCAAGCAGAGAGAGAGAGAGAGAGAGAGAGAGAGAGAGAGAGAGAGAGAGCGCACCAGGGCCACCACCTTGTGGGTCTGGCTTATGTGGGACCTGGGGAATTGAACCTAGGGCCTTAGGCACTGGAGGCAAGTGCCTTACCGCTGAGCCATCTCTCCAGCCCTGCCTTCTTAGAATTTGCAGTGCACTGATATGTAAAAAATGTATGGATAAGCACTTCATGACTTAAAAGACACTGTGAGATAAGCTTTAAAGAAACAGCTACTATTTACTGAGAGCTAAATCTGGTATGCAGTATATGTATGTACCTTACCATCTTTTAAGCAGTTAGGTTTTTTATGTTTTACCAGCAAAATTATTAGTTATGTTACTCATTCAAGATCTTATACCTAGTTAAAATTTAGATCCCAAACCAAGTCAAAGCTGTCCCAATTCTAAGCTCTGTGTGTGAAAATTTTTCTGTCTTTAAGAATCATTAATAAAAATTCTTTATTAGGATCATATTTTAGTCTTATTAATGTTCTAAGAAAGAAAGAAGGGATTAATGTCTTCAGCATTATGATCACTGGTGTAATAGAGGCACCAAAACCTGGGGGGGGGGAGTATTCAACAGCTTTTAAATTGGCCAAGACATCCACTCACTTAATTGGAATTGGGACTCAGGGCAGAATCTTACTGGAACCAAAAATTTGGGCTCCAAAAAGAAATCCCCATTACCAGAGAACTATAGAGAGGCTAATGTCAATAGAATCTTGCCAAATTAGAAATGGGTGTATCACTTAGCCTATACTGACCTCCCACTCAGATGGAGATTCTGTTTGTATTTTTCAGAAGGCAGTGAGAGAGCTGTGGTCTTTCCAAATCCACCGATGAATTGCAGGCAGAAGGCTGATATCCCAGCAAGAGATGAACCACCCCAGGCCCATTGTGTAGTCCCCAAGTGAAATACTTGAGATGGTGGTGGGGCAACAAAGAGACCTATAACCACAGCCAATCAGTCATCTCAAGATAAGTCAGCGAGACAGACACCAATGACTTCCAACTTAGCTTAAAGTAGAAGCACACAAATTCTTAAGGTCACAACAACAACAATGAAACAGACTTAAAACTCACCCTCCATGACTCAGGGAACTGAGCGGAAGAGGGGTCGAAAAGCTTGTAAGAGCCATGATGGGAGAGATTACACAGAGACATTACCCCTCTCAGCTACAATTCATAAAGAGGGGGGCAACCTTGATGCCTCCTGTGCTATCCAAAACGCCGTTCCACATGTATTGTTCTAGAGTGCCCACCGAGGAGGATACCCAGGGGACTGGGGACAGGGAGGAGGGAAATCAATGTATTTAATTTTGGACAATAAATATAAAAGATTTTTTTTAAAAATTAAAACAATGTCAATGGTTAGAAATATATAATATTTTACCTAATTCATATTTTAACTGCCAGTTATGTCTTGTAAAGCAAGAATCTAGGAACGGGTGTTTAGCTCTGTGGAAGAATGAGTTTAGCATGCTTAAGCCCTGGGTTCAATGCTCAACATGAAAAAGCATAGAAAGTAAATGGCCTGATTAATAACTGGATATCTCTTGAATATATCAAAGTATGTAAATGCTTGGAAACTCTAAATGTCAAGTTCTAAATTTCCACATTTAAAATCAAATATTAATATAAAAGCTTTTCTCTACAAATGAAAACAAATTCTCTGGGGATGTTATACACGTTTCAATATGTCGTTTAATCACAGTGTTTTGAACAAACTATCAGTTATCATTTCCTTTAGCCTCAAGCTTTAGTGTTCATTAATCTTAACAGGAAACAATTACAGATGAGGTAGCTAAACCTAAAAGCAATCCAAAAAATCCAAAAAA
>PVHP010021687.1:0-29176 GCA_004024765.1 Zapus hudsonius | reverse complement strand
ATTTATTTATTTATTTATTTATTTGAGAGAGAAAGAGAGAGAGAGAGAGAAAATGGGCACACCAGGGCCTCCAGCCACTGCAAATGAACTCTGGACACATGCACCACTTTGTGCATCTGGCTTTACGTGGGTGCTGGGGAATTGAACTCAGGTCCTTCTGCTTTATAGCCAAGCACCTTAGCCACTGAACTATCTCTCCAGCCCCTAGTTTATCCTTTTGATTCAGTCTGGAACCACAACTCATGGAATGGTGCTACTCACATTAGATTGGGTCTTCCCAATTTAATTTACCTAATCTGGACATTTGCTGACAGGCATGCCCAGAGGTCTGTCTCCTAGTTGCTTCTAGATCCATCGGATCAGGTTAACAGTCCAGAATTACCACCATAGTGGGTAAAGTGAGGTTGGCCAGGAATGAGTAGAAAAGAGAATTGTCAGCCGGGCGTGGTGGTGCTCGCCTTTAATCCCAACACTCGGGAGGCAGAGGTAGGAGGATTGCTTTGAGTTTGAGGCCACTCTGAGACTACATAGTGAATTCTAGGTCAGCCTGGGCTAGAGCGAGACCCTACCTCAAAAAAAAAAAAAAAGAAAAAAATACATATATGTATTTTGAGGCAAGGACTCACTGTGTAACCCAGTCTGGCCTGGAATCCACAATCCTTTTGCCTCCACAATCCTCTTGTCTCGACCTTCTGAGTGCCTGGATTATAGGCATGCAATGCCAAATCCAGCTGCATTTGTTTCTTGAGGGGTGAGGGAGGGTCTGGTACATTTGCTCAGAAAAGCTGAGCTGGGCATGGGATTCAGAAGTGGGGGTTGTGGTGGGGGTGGGGGGATGGCTTTTAGAGAACAGGGAAAAAATGCCTGAGGAAGCAAAGCTGTTTAAAAACAAACCGCTCTTTCCATTTCTGTATTCTTTAAGCAAACACCATCCTGTGGTTTATGTCATTGGATCCTCCTGCCAATCTGGAGAACTCAGCAGGGCTGGGTCAACATATCCCCCAGGGCTACCAGGATTTCCAGGTCAATGTGGAGACCCAGCTAATCCAGAGTGCAGTGCAGAGCACTTGCTGAGATAGAATGAGGGTCTGTGGGACCCCTGCCCTATTCAAGATAGCAAGACATGGGTCTGAACTATTTAGCTACTTGTCATAAAGGCTAGAGAGAAGGTGAGGGCATGGGCCATTAGATCTTTTCTAGCTTGAAAAACTCCCCAAAGCCCACCTGCTAACCCCAACTCTCCTTCTGAGCCCTCCAACCCAAGGGGCCACAAAGCTTTCTTACTGACCTCAGGGAACCTCAGGACCCCAACACTAAAGGAACAGGGTCTGACTTCATCTTTCATTGTAAGGATGGGAAGCCTGAGGCAGGGGCTGAAGTAGAAACCCCCTTCAGGCTTTTCCTAACTTAAATTCCCTCTGCAGAGATAGAAAGACATGGCCTGGAACTTGACACCACTCCTGCTTCTGGCCTGGATAACCACCACATACAGTGTCCAGGACAGAGCCGAGCTGCTCAATGTTTGCATGGATGCCAAGCACCACAAAACAAAGCCAGGTCCTGAGGACAAGCTGCATGACCAGGTTCAGCTGGAGTGTGGTTCTGCATGGGAGGGACAGCTGCTGACAGGGAGGAAGAAGTCAGGGTGACAGTGATTGCTGCAGGAAATGATGAAGGTGGAATGGGGAAGGTGGGCAAGGTAAATCTTTGGGTGCCCTCCTCTGGGGCTGGAGAGATGGTCCAGTGGTTAGGGTGCTTACCTATAAAACCTAATGACCTGAGTTTGATTCCTCAGGACCCACATAAAGCTAGATGCACAAGGTGGTGCATGTGTCTGGTGTTCATTTGCAGTGGCTGGAGGCCCTGGCACGCCCATTCTCTCTCTTTGCCTCTTTCTCTCTCTCTTAACTATTTTTTTTAAAAAGAGCCAGGCATGGTGGCCTTTAATCCCAGCACTCAAGGAGGCAGAAGTAGAAGGATTGCTGTGAGTTCAAGGCCAGACTAGAACCACAGAATGAGTTCTAGGTCAGCCTAAGCTAAAGGAGATCCTACCTTGAAAAAAAAAAAAACAACAAAAGCTGGGTGCGTTCTACACCCAAGGTTGTCATTTGACCTCTACATGGGTACTTAGACTTGTGTGCACACACTAGAAAGCACGGACGACTAAAAATAAATTAATTGCATCTCAACAATCAGCTCACACTCTATATCCCATTCTTTGCTTTAATTTTCCCCAATTTTATTTATCATATCCTGGAGGTACTGTAATTTCTTTCTTTCAGTTTCTTTCTCTTTTTTTTGAGTTTTTTGTTTTGTTTTGTTTTTGTTTTTCGAGGTAGGGTCTCGCTCTAGTCTAGGCTGACCTGGAATTCACTATGTAATCTCAGGCTGGCTTTGAACTCATGGCAATCCTCCTAGCTCTGCCTCCAGAGTGCTGGGATTAAAGGCATGCACCGAGGTAGGGTCTCGCTCTTCTTTTGAGGTTTTGTTTTTCAAGGTAGGGTCTCACTCTAGTCCCAGGCTGACCTGAAATTCACTATGTAGTCTCAGAGTGGCCTCAAACTCACAGTAATCCTCCTACCTCTGTCTTCCAAGTGCTGGGATTAAAGGCATGCACCACCACACCTGGCTAGTTTTATATTTATATTGATTTAGTATATATGGTATACATTTTATTTATGTTATAAATAATTATGTATTCTACATGCTTTTTATAAATCATTATAAATAAATATTAAAAATCTAGTGTTAGCTGTATATATGATAACTATTATTCCAAAAAGAGGGCTTCCCCTTGGCTCTCAGTACTCCCTTATCACAGGGTGGTAATTGTGTCCCCTAGAGATAAGAATCCTGGAGGCCAACCGGGTGTGGTGGGGCACGTAATCCCAGCATTTGGAAGGCAGAGGTAAGAGGATCACCATGAGTTCAAGGCCACCCTGAGACTACAGAGTGAATTCCAGGTCAGCCTGGGCTAGAGCAAGACCCTACCTCGGGGGAAAAAAAAAAAGAAAAAGAAAAAGAAAAAAGAATCCTGGAGGCCAAAGATAGAAGGGCCCTTATGGTGAGTGTGCCCAGGACAGCCAGTCTGGGTCAGGAGACAGAGGACCAAATGGCAAGGCCTGGAGGTACAGGAGGTGCAGAGTGAGGTGGAGGGACTCAGTCCTGTCTTCCTCAATCAGTGCATTCCCTGGAAGAGGAAGGCCTGTTGCACAGCCAACACCAGCCAGGAGTTGCACAAGGACACCTCCCGCCTGTACAACTTCAACTGGGATCACTGTGGCAAGATGGAGCCCGCCTGCAAGCGCCATTTCATCCAAGACAGCTGTCTGTACGAGTGCTCGCCCAACCTGGGGCCCTGGATCCAGCAGGTACAAGTGATCCCTGTACCCACCCCGCAGGCTGCCCCCGGGCTGTCTCCTTCCAGCCATGACTGCCAGCGTCCCCTTCACCTAGGTGAACCAGAGCTGGCGCAAAGAGCGTTTTCTCGACGTGCCCTTATGCAAAGAGGACTGTCAGGAGTGGTGGGAAGCCTGTCGCAACTCTTCCACCTGCAAGAGTGACTGGCACAGAGACTGGGACTGGACCTCAGGTGAGGGCTTGGAGGTGGGGAGATGGAGATAGCATTTGGGAAGAAGATGTGGGGTGTGTGAAGATTTCTGGGGTGGCCAGAAATGCGCTTTGGCTCCAGGGCTGAATGTCTGTGTTCACCTGGCCTCTCTCTGCAGGAGTTAATAAGTGCCCAGCTAAGACCGACTGCCGCAAGTTTCAGGACTATTTCCCCACACCAGCCAGCCTTTGTGAGGGTCTCTGGAGTCACTCCTACAAAGCCAGCAACTACAGTCGAGGCAGTGGCCGCTGCATCCAGATGTGGTTTGACCCAGCCCAGGGTAATCCCAATGAGGAAGTGGCGAGGTTCTATGCTGCATCCATGAGGAATGCTATCCAGTCTTGTGCTGTGGGGCTTCTTAGGTCCAGCCTGGCTCTAATACTACCATTCTGGCTCCTTGGCTGAATCCTGTCTTCCCTAGATCACCCCTCTGCCTGCCCCCAGCTGGGCTAACCAGGCTGACTCAGCCCAGCGCTCAGACCGCCCTCAGTAGGCTTCCCTCCCGCTACTCTGCCTCCCAGCTCCTGCTCCCTGGTGTGGTCTGAGGTTCCTCCAAGAGCCATTCTAATAAATTCCTGATTCATCGTGTATAATGACTTTTGTTTTGGGTGAAGGACAGAAGGTTACAGCAACTATACCTGTGTTTGAATCCTGACTGTAACAGTATTATTTATTAGAGAGAGAGAGAGAGAGAGAGAGAGAGAGAGAGAGAGAGAGAGAGAGAGAGAATATAGGCACACTAGGGTCTCCAGCCACTGCAAATGAACTCCAAATGAATGTGCCACCTTGTGCATCTGGCTTTATGTGGGCACTCAGGTCCTTCTACTTCACAGTGCCTTAACCACTCAGCCAACTCTCCAGCCTCTGCCTTAACTTAAAATGTAAATGTGAAACAACTGTAATTAATTTCTTTCACAAAACAGGGTCAAAAATTCTTCCCTGGAAAACATGGGAGCTCAGTGTCTACACATTGACATTCTTCAGAGATCCAATTGTTTCTGGGGTCTAGAATTAGAGGCAGGCCCAGGATATTTTCACACACACACACACACACACACACACACACACACACACACACACACACACTCACACACACGTGTGTGTGTGTGTGTGTGTGTGTGTGTGTGTGTGTGTGTGTGTGTGTGTGTTGGTGTGCCTTCATGTGTGTGTGGAGGCCAGAAGTCGATGGTCTGGTGTCTTCCTATATCACTCGCCACCTTATTCTTTGAAACAGGATCTCACTGAACCCATCTGGCTCTACAAGGTAGCCAGCTTGCTCTGGGGATCCACAGGCCCCTGCCTCCCAAGGTTTAATGTGGGATAAGAACTCGGTCCTCATGCTTGCAAGACAAGTACTTACCCACTGAGCTCCCAGGATTTCTTCTTTATATCAGTTACCAAACATTCCCCAATCTGGGGTCCCGGGATGTAGTTTGGCCGAGTGCTTGCCTAGCATGCACGGAGCCCTGGGTTTGATCCTCAGCACTGAATAAACCAGCTGTGCTGCATATTTGCAATCTCAGCACTCAAGAGCTAGGGGCAGGAAGATCAGAAATTCAAAGCCATCCTCAGCTATATACCCAGTTTGAGGCTGGCCTGACCTCAAGCTTCTATCTCAAAACAACAAAAAACAAAACAAAACAGAAATTAGGGCAGGAGAGATGGCTCAGCCTGTGATGCCTAGTGACCAGGGTTCCATTCCCCAGGGCCCATGTAAAGCTGGATGCACTAAGTGGTGCTTACATCTGGAGTTTGTTTGCAGTGGCTAGAGGCCCTGACATACCCATTCTTTCTCTTTCCCTCTCTCTCTCTCCTTGCAAATAAATAAATTTAAAAAGCAGGGCATGGTGGTGCACGCCTTTAATTCCAGCACTCTGGAGGCAGAGCTAGGAGGATTGCCATGAGTTCAAGGCCACCCTGAGACTACATAGTGAATTCCAGGTCAGACTGGACTAGAGTGAGACCCTACCTCGAAAAACAAAACAAAAAACAAACAAGCAAGCAAGCAACAAACAAACAACTACTACTCAAAAACCAGGGAGTTAGCAGTTAAAGACAACTCATGTGTCTAACATAGTGTGGACTGAGGGGACCCTCAGCAGAGGATGAGAGCCAATGGGATGGCAATCTGGGGGATCCCTACAAGGAAATCTCGAAGGACTTGGATTTCTCCAAGTGCAGGTGCAGCTGGAAGGGGTTAGAAGCCCCTAGGAGCTTCCCAGACAGGAGCCAGGTTTCTTTGATGCCTCTGTCCCCTCTGGGATTATAGATAATGCTGATTTGGAAGGGTTGTGGGTTGAGTAAAACAGGAGTTCTGTCTTTGGTTTTATTTATATTCATTCATCCATCCATCCATCCATCCATTCATTCATTTTATTTTTAATTTTTTTGGTTTTTCGAGGTAGGGTCTCGCTCTAGCCCAGGCTGACCTGGAACTCACTCTGTAGTCTCAAGGTGGCCTCGACTCATGGCGATCCTCCTACCTCTGCCTCCCGAGTGCTGGGATTAAAGGCGTGTGCCACCACGCTGGGTTTCATTCATTCATTTTATATAGCATCTCACTCTGATGCTCCAGTTGGCAGGATACTTGCTATGTAGAACAAGATGACTTCGATATGGAGGTGTGATCCTCCTGACCAAGTCTGGCCGGTGTTCAGTCTTTACAGTTCTCAGCTACCTCAGACGTGGGATTGGATTAATTCCCAGTCTCCCTGCGCCTCTCCTCCCTCCTTGAGAGTCTTGTTCCACATTTCTCCCGCAGTCACCCTAAGAGCAGCCCACAGGTGGGTGGCCTAGCAGGTGCTGGAGCCCAAGTGCACTCAATCCTAGTCCGAGTCTCTGTCCCTGACACCAGGCTCACACTCCCTTCTACCAAAAGCGGAAAACTTGGGCACAGATTGGAGAATGAATTATTGGGTTCTTGGCGGATCTGATCCCCATAGACAGACCTCTTCTCCAGGTCTCAGCTTTGTTCCAGGGGTTGAAACTAAGGCTTATTTGAAACTGAGGAAAACTCCTCGGGACTGACCCAGGGCTCGGCCAACAGGTTTAATTTACCAAAGTGAAAGTTCTCCTCCCCTAGGTTAAAGGGATGCCCCAACACCTCCCAGGAGTTGCCAGTAGTGGGCCACGGGCTAAAGGCCTGCGCCTTTAAGGAGCCAGGGGGCAGAGGGGCGGGGCAGGAAGAGGACTCCCCGGAGACGCCGCCACCAACAAGGTCTTTTATTGGGGGGAAGGGGCGGGGCAGACCCCCGCTTGGGTCCCGCCCCCTCTTGCCCCGGCCGAGTCCCAGGGGGCCCGGGGTGGGTGGAAGGGAGGGCCGGGTCTGGGGAGCCTCCTGCTGGGCGTGTGGCCCACCGGGGCGCAAGTTTGTTGACTGGGAGGGATGGGGCCGGGGCGGGGGCGGCGCTGATAATACCGGCCCGGCGTGCAGCGGCGCCCCACGGTTTACACAGCTGTCACCTCGCTCACCCCTTAATTCCTCGTAAACACCGGCTGGGTCCCGGAGCGCCCGCGGGGTGCAGGCACAGTCCCCAGTGGCGCCCGGCCCATTGTACAGAGCGGGAAGCCGAGGCCCGCTCGCCCGGGGAGCTGCCCGAGGTCCGTCCCCCCGCCGGGTGGGTGAGCGGCTGGGGGACCCCGGCGCCGAGGCGGGGCGCGGGGCGGGGCGGGGCGGGGCGCACGGCGCGGGGCGCGCGGCGGCGGCGGCGGCGGCGGAGGGCCATCTTAAGTGGCCGCAGGGAGTCCAGGGCCGCTGCCCCGGCCAGGAGGCCCCCGAGCTGCTCGGGAGGTGGGAGTCCGCTGCACGCAGCGGCCGCGGCTCCGAGCCCGGGGCTGGAGGGAACTTTCCTGGAGATGGGCGGGGGTTGGGGATCGGGGGAGGGGGGGTCTCCCGGGTCTCCGCGGAGCCCCGGGTGTGGGGCGTGGTGCCAGGGAACTTGGCTGCGAGCGGGGGAAGGGCTCCGGAGAGCCTGCCCGGGACGGTGCGAGAGGGGCTCGGGGACATCGGACTGAGGGGGGGGTCTTCCTGAAGGGGAGTCCCCTGCACGATCTAGTGGGGTTCAGGGGTTCAGGTGTGGGGGCCCTGGATTGCTTTTGCGAATCGGGTGGATTTTGCTCGCCGGATGATGGGGGAGGTGGAGGGGGGAAGCCTATCCCGGAGTCTTTCTTTGAGAACCCCGATACCCTCGAGGCAGTGGGGGTGCCGAGCGGAAGAGATTTGGAGTGGAATCGGACTTTGGGGGGCTTTGGGGGTCATTTCATTGAGGGCTGGATTCTTCAGGAAGCTCGGGACTTCCAAGTGTCGGGGCCCCGGGGTTGGGGGGCTCTTGGGGACTGAATCTGGGGTGCGGCGGGGGGCAGGATCACTTGGGGGACCGTCCCTGCGAGAAGAGGTTGGGGGCAGGGGCGGCCCGGGCCCGGGGCCGAGCGGAGGGGGAGGGGTCCGGCCAGCTCCCGCCCCTCCCCTCCCCCGCCGCCTCCGAACAAACTTTTCTTTCTCTCCAAGTTGAGGCCGGCGCTGCAGGCGGCGGCGGCGGCGCGGTGCGGTGCGGCGGAGCGGGCGGCCTGCCTGCGCGGCGGAGCGTGGAGCCTCGGGGCTCCTCGGCTCGGTCCACCGGGATCTCTGGCACGGTCCCCAGCCTCGGCTCCGAGCTTCCCCGGGGCGGATGGCGCAGGGCGGCAGGCACCGGCGGCGCTGAGCCCTGCGCGGGGCCATGGCCTCGGCGTGCGGGGCGCCGGGCCCGGGGGGCGCCCTGGGGAGCCCGGCTCCCGCATGGTACCACCGGGACCTGAGTCGTGCGGCCGCCGAGGAGCTGCTGGCTCGGGCCGGCCGCGATGGCAGCTTCCTGGTGCGAGACAGCGAGAGCGTGGCGGGGGCCTTCGCACTCTGCGTCCTGTGAGTGGGGTGGGGGCTCGTGGGACGCCTCACCGGGGTGCCTTGGTGGGGGTGGGGGGCGAGTGGGATGCCAGCTCCTCCTCCACCCCCGGAGTTGGGACCTTGACTTTATCCCGGATACCGGGGGCACTTCCTGCTGTGTCTGGGAGCACTTTCTGGCGCCTTGGGGCCAGAGTTCTGAGGCCCAGGGTGGTTGTGATGGGCAGACATGCTGGCAGTCCTGGGCTGTGTCGCTCAGACCCCTCTCCTTTCCCGCTGCGAGGCACACGGGGTGAGGATGCATGCTCCACGTGTGTGCGGTTCTTTAGGGACTGAGTGTTCATGGTAGGCAAGAAGGGGCAGTTGGAAACAGAGGAACCGACAGGGTATTGGGATGCCCTGCAGCTCCCTAGGGGTCTAGGGCCACGGATGGCTGGGCGTGGGTGTTGGTGGTGATGGGAAAGCTCGAGGAAGCAGCAGGGTGAGGCTGTGTGGGACGGAGGCTTTATTTCATGAATCAATGAGTGAGTGAGTGTCCCTGGCTCTGGCCTGAGTCCTGGTTATCTGGCCATGAGTGTCGAGTGTCCAGGCAGATCTGGCAGTCCTCTAAGTGGGCCTGGGCCTGTGGCTGTACCTGGCAGCTGTGTGTGGTACTGATGTGGAATGAGTGTTCTTTCTGACCTGTACACCCTTGCCCCACGGTGCCAATGAGTGGGCCTCTGTGGTGAGTGGGGAGTGTCCTGGGCTACTGTGTTTAGATTTAGTTATGTTCTTCCTTAACCTTGTTAGCCTCCCATTCCCATAAGCCCCTCTCCCCTCTACCTCTTCTTTTCCACTCTGCTCTAGCATCTTTGGAGGGTGGGCTGGCCTAGACCAGGGAAAACATTTTTCCTAGTCCCTCCTGGAATGGAGCTATGGTCAGGCTGCCAGAGGTACCTTTACACACATCTGACTGCCCAAGACAGTCCATGAAGTCCACTCGGTCAGGAAGTAGTATGGGGTCCCAAATGTCAGTCACAGGAGGCTGAGAGCTCTGTCCTAGGTAGTTGGCCCACCAGGTGAAGTCCTCTAAACCTTGACTTCTGCCTCAAGTCTTAGGCCCATCCAGCATGGGGAGACTAAACTGGGTAGTCCCAGGAATATCCCAAGACTCCTCCCTCCAAGCTACCTCTAAACAGACCCCTAATCAGGGAGGGGACTCAGGCAGGTGCTGGATCAGCTGTTGAGTGGGAGAGGGACAGCTGGAGCCCTTGTTTGGATGGGGACTGTTATTGTCCCAGTGAGGGGAGAATCCTGGCTCCATTGCCTGGAGAAGGCCTGAGTCGGGTGAGAGATTCATCTCTCTCTCTCTCTCTCTCTCTCTCTCTCTCTCTCTCTCTCTCTGAGTGTGTGTGTGTGTGTGTGTGTGTGGGGGGGTATCTTAACTGGTTGCTTCCTGCATCTCAGGAACCTGGCAGTAGGGATCAAAAGTGGTGGTTTCTTAGGCTTTCCAAGCAAATGCGTACATACTACCTATATATACACCACTTGTACATGAATAACATTCAAGATACACTTCTGGGGCTGGAGAAATGGCTCAGCGGTTAAGGCACTTGCCTCCAGTGCCTAAGGCCCTGGATTCAATTCCCCAGTACCCACATAAGCCAGACCCACAAGGTGGTGGCCCTTGTGCGCTCTCTCTCTCTCTCTCTCTCTCTTTCTCTCTCTCTCTCCCTCTGCTTGAAAATGAATAAATAAAATATTTTTTTAAAAAAGACACACTTCTGCCCTGACAGACACACTGGCTTCTGCCCTAGTTTTAGAAATCCAGCTTTTCCTTTTACTTGCTCCACAACCTTGGGCAATTTTTTTTCTGAGCCTCAGTTTCCTCATCTGGAGAATGGGGGTAATAATATCTGCTTTAGCCTATGAGGATTAAATGAGGCCCGTAGGATGCTGAGTACTCAACCTGCTATTATAAACACAGATCCTCAGTCCACAAACCAATACCCAGTACAGGAAGGGAGAGGATGACTGATGTTTGGTCCCCTCTGGGGCCAGCACCCTCTCTTGCAGAGCACATACACAGGAGCCGGTGTCTCTCTGAGGTGTGTTGGCAGAGGGAGCCTTCCATCCCCCACTGAGTATATGGCTGGCTCAGCTGTCACCTGCTCAGCTGCCGTCGCCATCTGTCAGCACCCCCCTTCTCCCTCCCTGGCTTGGGGGTTCCTAGAGGCCAAGTCTCCCACAAGGGTTCCCCTTGGGTTATCCCGGTTTCCTGGTGTCTGGGGAAGGAGAGAAAGCAGAGTCCTAGAGTGATGCCTTCACAACTCCCTGTAAAACTACTCCCAGACACACTAACTCCAGCAGAGTCAGACACCAATAGAAATACAGACAGAAGCTCACACGTGTGTTAGCACATTGCCCATGCACGCAAATAGAGGCTGCCAGGCTTCTGAGGACTCTTACTCTGGCGGGGGGCCCAGACTGGTACCACAGCCCAGAGGGGCTGTTTAGACAGCTGTAGAAGCCACAAAAGAGCTGCCTGTTGCTTCCCAGGTCCTGTGGTGGGTGTGGAGTCTATGTAGGTCTGGGGGATAAGGAAGGGGGGTCTGGTTATTCCTGCCCTTGTTGGCAGTACTAGGAGGGTGGAAGTTGACCAGCCCCATGATTAACCCTGTGCAGCCTGGCCAAGTTTTTTTTTTTTTTAGGAAAACCAAGTTGAAAACTTGTGGGGTGGGTGAGTCTGGTAGCAGGAGCCAGGGGGAGGCACTTTGAGGTTCAGAAACCAGCCAGGAGTGACAGGTTCTGGCTTTTGACTTGCCATCAGGTATCAGAAGCATGTGCACACCTACCGCATTCTGCCTGATGGAGAGGATTTCCTGGCAGTGCAGGTAGGAGCTCAGCTCCCTGAACCCCTTGATCCAGACTCAGGTTTTGGGACCTGCTGGCTGACCTTTCGTCCTGTCCTTGCAGACCTCACAGGGTGTGCCTGTGCGCCGCTTCCAGACCCTGGGCGAACTCATAGGCCTGTACGCCCAGCCCAACCAGGGCCTTGTGTGCGCCCTGCTGCTGCCTGTAGAGGGGGAGAGAGAGCCAGATCCACAGGATGACCGCGATGCTTCAGGTTTCATTACCCCGTGTGCAGTGGGGGAGATCCTTCCTTGCCTGTCTCCTGACTCCACATGCTACTTCCCATGCCCTCTTCTCAAGCCCATCTGCCCTAAAGCCCCCCTTCTCTTAGCCATGTTGCCCTGCCCTTTACCCCCTTTTTCTTGGAAGTCTCTGAGTGCCATGGCATATCTCTGTCAATACCACCGAATGCCAGAAGTCCAATCTGCTGCCTGATGTCCTCTGTCCACAGATGTGGAGGACGAGAAGCCCCCACTGCCCCCACGCTCAGGCTCTACCAGCATTTCTGGCTCCATGGGACTCGGCAGTCCCATGTCACCCCCTGAGACTCCCACAACACCAGCTGCTGAGAGGTGAGACCCTCCTTTTCCTTCACAGCCCCTTCTGCTGAGCAGGAAGTTCCCCCACCAGACCTGAGCCCCTCCCAAGGGACCCCATTCCATCTTAGTCCCAGAGGCAGATACCCTGAACCATCCCTCTCTGCTACCTGCGATGGTACCTGTGTCCTGACAGGACAGTGGAGAGGTACTGGGACCTCCCTTAACTCCTCCTTCTGTCCGAAGCGCTCCCAATGGGCTGAGCACTGTGTCGCATGAGTATCTGAAGGGAAGCTATGGGCTGGACCTAGAGGCTGTGCGAGGGGGAGCCAGCAACCTGCCACACCTCACCCGCACCCTTGTCACCTCATGTCGGCGGCTGCACAGGTACCTGAGAGGCCAACCCCACCCACTGCACTCTGACCTCAGACCCCCCCCTCTGACTCCTGTGCCTTGGTATCACATGCAGAAGGCAGACGTGACCTTGGCACCTTGTTCCCTGACGAAGGTCAGGGTGGCGGTTCTGATTTGCTGTCTGTTCTAGCGAGGTGGACAAGGTCCTGTCAGGCCTGGAGATCCTGTCCAAGGTGTTTGACCAGCAGAGCTCACCCATGGTGACCCGCCTTTTACAGCAGCAGGTGGGATTGTAAGGGGAGGCCCCTGGGAGGTGGGGCTTGTTCTGGAATGGGGTGCGGGGCTTCTGCTTAAGAGCCTCATGTACCAGGCTCACCTCTTTCCTCCCAGAGCCCACCACAGACCGGGGAGCAGGAGCTGGAGAGCCTGGTGCTGAAGCTGTCTGTGCTAAAGGACTTCCTGTCAGGCATCCAAAAGAAGGTGAACTGACCCCCCTTCACCCCCACACACATATACCCCGCAGGCACTTGCCCCAACATTACTGTGCCCCTCCCTCTTGGTCCTCAGCATGCCCCTGACCTCGCCTCACCCGGCCCCTCCAGGCTCTGAAGGCACTGCAGGATATGAGCTCCACCGCACCCCCGGCTCCACTGCAGCCCTCCACACGCAAGGCCAAGACCATCCCCGTGCAGGCCTTTGAGGTACATGGCGGGGGGCTAAAGGTCATGGGGATGCTGCCTGCTCCGAGGTCTAGTCAGCAGCCTCTCCAGCTCCCTTCCTGCAGGTGAAGCTGGATGTGACCTTGGGTGACCTGACCAAGATTGGGAAATCCCAGAAGTTCACGCTGAGTGTGGATGTGGAGGGTGGTCGGCTAGTGCTGCTGCGGAGACAGCGGGACTCCCAGGAAGACTGGACGACCTTCACACATGACCGCAGTGAGCCAGCGCCAGACCTGGGAGAGGTGGGCAGGGCGAGGCCCTCAGCCTAGTGGCACAGGCTCGTGTGACATGTCCTTCATCTCCTAGTCCGCCAGCTCATTAAGTCCCAGCGTGTACAGAACAAGCTGGGTGTCGTGTTTGAAAAGGAGAAGGATCGGACTCAACGCAAGGACTTCATCTTTGTCAGCGCCCGGGTGAGCATGGAGGCTGCTGGACCCCCACGTGAGCGTGACGCGCTGTGGACCATCCTTAGCAGGGTTGGGTCTGACAGGGTAGAAAAGATAGCAAGAGTAGATAGCGGGGCTGGAGGGATGGCTCAGTGGTTAAGGCACTTGCTTGCAAATCCTAACTACCGGAGTTGGAGTCCCCAGTACCTACGCAAAGCCAGATGCAGAAAGAGGCACACGCATCTGGAGTTCATTTGGTGGCCCTGGCTTGCCCATTCTCTTTTCTGTCTCTTTCTCTGTTTGTCTCTCTTCTGTCTCTGCTTGTCAATAAAGAAATAAAAGGGAAAAAAGCGTAGATAGTGTGGATTCAGATAATCATTCAGTGGAGATTAACTGAGTACTTGTTACTGCTTGGTGTACAGTGAGGACCTCAGATCTGCTACCTGGCAGGGTGTCCCTAGGGAAGGGTAGAATTCCTGGCTCCCCCACTCCACCCCACCCTCGTCCCTGACTGCGTGCCGTCCCTCTAGAAGCGGGAGGCCTTCTGTCAGCTGCTGCAGCTCATGAAGAACAAGCACTCTAAGCAGGACGAGCCGGACATGATCTCTGTCTTCATAGGCACCTGGAACATGGGTCAGGCCCGGGCTGGGACAGGCGTGGGGGAGGGGAACGGCCCCAGGCCAGGAGCCTGACCCTCCTCATCCCTACCACATCCCCTCCACCTCCAGGAAGTGTGCCGCCTCCAAAAAACGTGACATCTTGGTTCACATCAAAGGGTCTGGGGAAGGCCCTGGATGAGGTCACGGTGACCATACCCCATGATATCTATGTCTTTGGGACCCAGGAGAACTCAGTGGGTGACCGAGAATGGCTGGACCTGCTGCGCGGGGGCCTCAAGGAGCTTACAGATCTGGATTATCGCCCGGTGAGGGGGTCATCTTGCCTGCTCCCTTGTCTTCAGACCACCCCGGTTTCTGTTTGACTTAATGGCTGATCCTGGGGTGTATGGTTTGCCTGGCTTTCCCCCTGGGCCTTGGCATTTCTTTGGAAGATTGAAGCTGAGTCCTTCAGGAGTTCTTCATGCCGTGCGGGGGAGGGGGTGCGTGGGCACTGCTCTCTGTTCTTCAGGAAAGGGGATAGCAGCCAACCTTCGTGTCCCAGGACTGACATGACAGTACAGACAGACCATGGGGCATGTGGGCAAGGTCCACAGCCCAGAGAAAGGGTGACTCCCAGCCCTCTTCATAGATTGCCATGCAGTCACTGTGGAACATCAAGGTGGCCGTGTTGGTCAAGCCAGAGCACGAGAACCGCATCAGCCATGTGAGCACATCCAGTGTGAAGACTGGCATCGCCAACACTCTGGGTGAGCAGGGCACTGGGTTCGCACTGGCTCTGTCTGCTGCCTTTTCGGCCTAGGCTCTCCCTTTATCTCATGGTCTCTGTTTTCCCACATGTAGGGTACTCTGAACCTATATATATGTTTTTAATTTAAAAAATTTTTGTTGGGGCTAGAGAGATGGCTCAGTGGTTAAGACACTTGCCTGGAAAGCCCAAGGAACCAGGTTCAATTCCCCAGTACCCACATAAAGCCAGATACAGAGAGAGACATGCATCTGAAATTCATTTGCAGCAGCTAGGGGTCCTGGTTTGCCCATTTTCTCTGTCTGTCTCTCTTCTCTGTATCTCTGCTTACAAATAAAAATTTTAAAAAATATTTTTTCTTATTTATTTGAGAGAAAAAGTATGGGCATGCCAGGGTCTCCTGCCACTGCAAATGAACTGCAGATGCATGCGCCACTTTGTACATCTGGCTTTATGTGGGTCTTGGGGAATCGAACCTGGACTGTCAGGCTTTACAAGCAAGTACCTTTAATTGCCAAGCCTTCTCTCCAGTCCCTGAACTTGTATATTCTCTTTTGTACATGTGTGAATTCAAGCTTGTATACGTGTGTGCCAGGATCTCTTACCACTACAAACACCCACCCTGCTTTACATGGGTGCTGGTACTTGAACCCAGGCCAGCAGGCTTTGTAAGCAAAGCACCTTTAACTGCTGAGCTGTCTCCCTAGCCAGCCCCTGAACTTGTGTATTCTTATTCAAGTCTTCCAATCAGGCTAGAAAGGCCAGGCTAGGATAGTAATTACCATTTCATAGATCAAGTGGTTGAGTGACTTGTTCAAGGACACTCAGGAAGTAGAGAAGCCAGGCATAGTGATCAGTCCAGGGCTCATGCAGGATAGGGTCTGCTCCGAATGGACAGGGCTCTGTACCCTTGAGATGCCCTGTTCAAAGAGAGCCTCGGCCAACCAAACAGCCCACCTGTGTCCCGGGAGGAGCCAGGGTCCACAGGTCTGCCTGCATCTTAGTGCCTGGACTTTGGGGTAGGAAGGATCCTGACACTGCTACTTTGAGGAATAGAGAGGAGAGTTGGGAGCCCTTCCTCTTCTGTTTGCCATGACAGGGAACAAGGGAGCCGTGGGCGTCTCCTTCATGTTCAACGGCACCTCATTTGGCTTTGTGAATTGCCATCTCACCTCAGGAAATGAGAAGACCACCCGGTGAGGGGCACTTTCCCCATCTCCTCCTGGGGCTTTTTCCTCTCCTGTAGCTGAGGCCTTAACCTCCCTTGTCCCCAGAAACCCCCTTTCCTTCCCTTCTGACTTAAGACTCCATTTGTCTTCTTACGACTTTGGCATTGTTCTCAGCTATTCTCTTTGTCTGTAGGAACCCTGATCCCTGCCCCATTCCACCTCTGTGCCCTCCCTCCCTCCCTCCTGACTGAGGACCTGCCCTGTCCTCCTCCTTCCTGTCCCCATAGGCGAAACCAAAACTACCTGGACATCCTGCGTCTGCTCTCGCTGGGTGACCGGCAGCTCAGTGCCTTTGACATCTCTCTGCGGTTCACTCACCTCTTCTGGTTTGGGGACCTCAACTACCGCCTGGACATGGATATCCAGGTGCCAGCAGGGTGGGAGCTGGGAGGTGAGGGCTGGATCCTGGTTCTGTGCAGGAGGCAAGCCTTGGGCCTCTGTGTGTATGCCAGGAGATCCTGAACTATATCAGCAGGAAGGAGTTTGAGCCCTTGCTCAGGGTGGACCAGCTCAACCTGGAGCGGGAAAAACACAAGGTCTTCCTTCGATTCAGTGAGTAAGGCGTGACAGGGGCTCCCTGATGACACTGGGGGCTCGGAGCACTCCTGGGGTATTCTGTGGACCTCACTTATCCCCTTATTTCCTTAGGTGAGGAGGAGATCTCCTTTCCACCTACCTACCGCTATGAGCGGGGCTCCCGGGACACCTATGCCTGGCACAAGCAGAAGCCAACTGGGGTAAGTGCAAACCGTGTTCCCTCAGGTCTGCAGTAAAAAGGAATGGGGGAGGGGCACTTACCACTCTAGCCTTCCTGAGCTTTGGGGGTGATTCTGGCTGTTATAGAGATCTAAGGAGGGAGGTGTAACAAGAGTGGGTCAGTCAGTTCTGGGTGGGGCCCCCTGCTGAGAAACTCCCGGCTGTCACTTTTAATCACATCGTCACCCTTGCCACAGGTCCGGACCAATGTGCCCTCATGGTGTGACCGGATTCTGTGGAAATCCTATCCTGAAACCCACATCATCTGCAATTCCTATGGTGAGAGCTTCCAGGGGAGGGTGATGAGAGACACTGGGCGATCATTTGTCCTGCCTGTTCCCCCCTTTTGGGAGGGAAGCAGAGAGTAGGACGGTTCCCTTGAGCCCCCATTCCTGTCTTGCTGAGCAGGTTGCACTGATGACATCGTCACCAGCGACCATTCCCCTGTGTTTGGGACATTTGAGGTTGGAGTTACTTCCCAGTTCATCTCTAAGAAAGGTGCCTGTTGTGGATGTGGCTGTATGTGGGTGGGCAGATTGTGGACTGGGGAGGTGATGGCTCTGACTGTATGTATATGAGTGTGTTTGGGTGTGCGTACAAGTGATTGCAAGAGTGTTTCTGAACTTGTGATGTGTGAAAGTGTCTGTCTGTGGGTCATCATCAGAGTGAGCCCACGAGTGGCTGTATATGTGCATGAGTGTGAACATCTGTATCTGCTATATGTGTGCCCTGAGTGTGTCTGGGGGTTTTGCACACTACATGCTTGTCTTTCTGCCATGGTCAGGGTCTGGATTCAGGGGGTTTCCTATTGGGAAGCCCTTCCTAGCCTTATCTTGTGCTGTGCCAGGCAGGGCTCCTTATTACCTGTCTTAGGCTCTGCCTTTCTGAAGTCCGTTCTTCCTGGGATCCTCCTCTGTTCTCCTGACCCTTCCACCTGTAATTCTTCCCCTGCCCCCCTCAGGGCTCTCCAAGACTTCAGACCAAGCCTACATTGAGTTTGAAAGCATTGAGGCCATTGTGAAGACAGCTAGCCGCACCAAGTTCTTCATCGAGTTCTATTCCACCTGCTTGGAGGGTCAGAGGGGGCCTGGGGCTGGCCTTGGGCCAAAGTGGGTATGGGAGGCTAGAGGCTGCCCCTCGGCAGGGGAGAGGGAAGCTGGCAGTGGTCCTCAGCTGGATGCCCCCACCCTCATCTTAGAGTACAAGAAGAGTTTCGAGAATGATGCCCAGAGCAGTGACAACATCAACTTCCTCAAAGTGCAGTGGTCCTCACGCCAGCTGCCCACGGTGAGGCTGCTTGTGGGGGACGGGCTGCTTGGGATGGAGGGTGAGGCGGGCCGAGAATTTGCATACACACTTCTTGCACATAAGTGAAGATGAAGACATTTGCTTTTGTGTGTGGAAGTGTATATGCACATTTGTATGCGTGTGTTGGGGGGGAGGGGACCAGAGGTTGCTGTCGATGTCTTCCATGATTACTGTCCACTTTACTGACTTTGGTGAGTCTAGCTTCCCGGGGATGCCCTGTCTCTGATTCCTGATCACTGGGATTATAGGCGGGACACAATGCTCCCTTGGGATTTAAGTGGGTGTTAGGGATCAAATTGTTCTTATACTTTCCTGACAAATCCGCCGAGCCAGTTCCCAGCTCCTGACATTTGCTATTTTAAGGGCTGTGAAACCAAGTTATAGTTTGTTTACATTTGTTCAATAAAGACTTCTTGAACCTTTAAATGTTTTCTATTGAGGGTGTAGAGCATGAATTAATTACAGCAATGTTAATGCTTTATAGGATTTGGGAACTTTCTTTAAGAGTGAGGTCTGAGGGCCAGGCTGTGTAGGGTCAGGGGCAGCATGTGGGAGGGGCATGAAGGGTGGTCATGACTTCTTTCCTCACTGGACCCCTGCCCCTCAGCTCAAGCCCATTCTGGCTGACATTGAATACCTGCAGGACCAGCACCTCCTGCTCACAGTGAAGTCCATGGACGGCTATGAATCTTATGGTGAGGGGTGAGAGGTGTCAAGGGGTCCAGGAAGCCAGGCAGTGAGTGCCCTAGATTTGGCAATATGCTGGTCTTTTGACTCTACCCCTTAGGGGAGTGCGTGGTCCCACTCAAATCCATGATCGGCAGCACAGCTCAGCAATTCCTGACTTTCCTGTCCCACCGTGGCGAGGAGACAGGCAACATCCGTGGCTCCATGAAGGTGCGGGTGCCCACAGAACGCATGGGCACCCGTGAGCGGCTCTATGGTGGGGGCACCTCTGGGGGTTGTGGGGTATGAGATGGGGTGGTGTGGACAGATAATGGGAGGGTGGCAGCATGTTGGAATCCTGTGATATTGGGAGCTTCTGTAGCCATATTGGGAGTAGGCCTGTTCTGAGGAATTGTTGGAAAAGGGGCCGGGAGGTTTCGAGGGTGTTTCTAGGATCCCTTCCCACCTTCCCACCTGCCCCCAGAGTGGATCAGCATCGATAAGGATGAGGCAGGAGCCAAGAGCAAAGTCCCCTCCGTGTCCCGAGGCAGCCAGGAGCACAGGTGAGCCAGGGTTGTGCTGCAGATCACAGGTAGGGGTACTTAGCTCCTGCTCAGCCCCATGTCATCTCCCCTCTGCTGTACATCCCTGGCAGGCCAGGGAGCAGGAAGCCAGCTTCCACAGAGGCCCCCTGCCCGCTGTCAAAATTGTTTGAAGAGCCTGAAAAACCACCACCAACTGGGAGGCCCCCAGCCCCACCCCGAGCAGCTTCTCGGGAGGAGCCCTTGAACCCCAGGTGAGAGGAAGAACCTGTAACCCCCCCCCCCACACACACACACTGTCACTTTGCCTGGCTTTGGGGCCAGTCTAATGCTTGCCTGCTGGGCACCTGTGGCCAGCCAAGGTGTGGCTCTGATGCTCTGATTTAAAGGGAGCACAGTCACAGCCTTTGCTTTCAACTCTGCCTTTAAAGGTAGATGTACAGGGGAGAGGATTTCTGAGGAGCTAAAGGCAGTTAGTTAATGGCTGCTGGGGGAGGGAGAGACACTTTCTTCAGTGGTGTAGTTACTGGTAAGTTGCCTATGCTACTGTAACCCCTCACCCATGCTTCTGTATGTGACCCCCCCCCAAAAAAAAAAAAAGGGTAGATACAGGGCTGGAGAGATGGCTCAGCAGTTAAAGGCACTTGCTTGCAAAACCTGATGGTCTGGATTAGATTTCCCAGTACCCACATAAAGCCAGATGCACAAGGTGGTGTATGCATCTGGAATTCGTTAGTAGTGACAAGAGGTCCTGGCCCACTCTTCTTATTCTCCCCCCTCCTTGCAAATAAATTTATATATATATATATATATATATATATATATGTATGTATGTATGTATTTTTTTGTTTGTTTTTCGAGGTAGGGTCTCGCTCTAGTCCAGGCTGACCTGGAATTCACTATGTAGTCTCAGGCTGGCCTTGAACTCACGGCAATCCTCCTACCTCTGCCTCCCGAGTGCTGGGATTAAAGGTGTGAACCACCATGCCCGGTTTATATATATATTTAAATGTGACTATAAATTGGGCATGGTGGCACATACCTTTAATCCCAGCACTCAGGAGGCTGAGGTAGGAGGATCACTGTGAGTTTAAGACCACCCTGAGACTACAATAGTGAATTTCAGGTCAGTCTGGGACTAGAGATGAGCCCCTAACTTGAAGAAAACAAAATTAAAAAATTTAAATGTAGATATTGGTTCTAGAACTCTGGTATGGTAGTGATCAATACCCATGGTCCCAGGGTTTGGGAGATGGAGGCAGAAGAATCAGGAGTTCAAAGTCATCCTTTGCTACATAGCAAGTTCCAGGCCATCGTGGGCTATATGAGACCCTGTCTCAAAACAGCAAAAGGAGAAGCAGCCTGGAGCTCAGCCTTATCCCCAGCTTTCCCAGAGTTCATCCTGTGGGGCTGTGACCTACAAGAAGCCCCCTTCTAGAAATGGGTTCTTGACCAAAGTTTGGGAAATTTTTTTCTTTCTTAGAGATAGGGACTCACTCTAGTCCAGGCTGACGTGGAACTCTGTATTCCCAGACTAGCCTCAAACTCAGTGATCCTCCTACCTCTGCCTCCTGAGGAGGGCTGGGAATAAAGGCATGCGGCACCACACCCAGCTGGGAAATGTTCTTTTTTTTTGGGGGGGGTGCTTTTAAATAGATTTTTTTCTTAGCTATTCCCAGTGCACATTTATATGAGCAAAGGTTCCAAGGATATGAACAGGAAATAAATTCCTTTTCAACTCTGTTTAATATAGTTTCTAAAGCTTAATGGGCCAGGAAACTTCTTTCCCACATAACAATCTCCTGGGGCCAGGCATGGGGGTGCTCACCTGTAGCCAGGATGCTGAGGGAAGAAGAGGATGGAGAGTTTGAGGCATGCCTGGACTAAATAGTAAGGTTCTGTCTCCAGGAAGAAAGCTGTCCTGGGGAACTAGTGGTTTGTGTGTTTATTTGGGAAAGTCAGGCTTACCTTCTAATGCTATCCAGTTGTTGCTTGAACTTAAATCAAAAACTCCTAGGTACAGTTTAGTGCCTTTTCACCTATCTTCAGCTGTTCTCATTCACCTTATCCTTGGCCTTGAGTAAGGCTGTGGTTGGTCCACCCAGGATGCCTCAAGGCTTTCAGATCTCTCAGAAGCTTGTCACTCATTTGAGCTCAGGTTTCAGTTACAGAATCATTAAAAGATCTGAGAGGCTGAGCAAGTGAGGGAAGGGAGTTCAGGGCTATGCCTTCAATACCCGCCCTCAACTTTAGAGATAGTGAAACCAGGGGTGGGAGAGGTCACGTACAAGTCTAGCACCTGGGACCCTTGTCTTCATTCTTGCCCAGTTCCTTCCTGCACCCATTGCCTTCACCTTGGGTTTCTGTGTCCTGACTTTGTATCCTGTTCCCCAAACCAGGTTGAAGCCAGAAGGGGCCCCTGAGCCAGAAGGTGTGACAGCCCTCCCACCCAAGAACAGCTTCAATAACCCTGCCTACTATGTCCTTGAAGGGGTCCCACACCAGCTGCCCTCCCTGGAGCCACCCTCAATCCTCAAGGCTCCTGTCCCACCTGCCACCAAGAACAAAGTGGCTATCACAGTGCCTGCTCTGCAGCTTGGGCGCCACCGGCCCCCTCGTGTGGGAGAGGGAAGCTCATCAGATGAGGACACTGGGGGCACACTGCCCCCTCCGGATTTTCCACCCCCGCCTCTGCCAGACTCAGCCATCTTCCTACCCCCCAGCCTAGATCCTTTGTCAGTACCAGTGGTCAGGGGCCCACCACCCCCCAAGGCCCACCCAAGGCCTCCACTACCCCCAGGCACCTCACCTGCCAGCACTTTCCTCTCGGAGGTAGCAAGTGGGGATGACAGGTCTTGCTCAGTACTACAGATGGCCAAGACACTCAGTGAGGTAGATTATGCCTCTGCTGGGCCTGGCCGCTCAGCGCTCCTCCCCAGCCCCCTGGACTTGCAGCCACCCCGAGGACTACCCTCTGACTATGGCCGGCCCCTCAGCTTCCCTCCACCCCGCATCCGAGAGAGCATCCAGGAAGACCTGGCAGAGGAGGTGTGTGGACCAGGGCTGGCTGGCTGTGTGTACCTGCGGGGAGGGGGATTGGCCCACAGATAACTGTGGGGTCCCATCGTTCCTCCGCTCGGCACCCCTTTGCTTGGAGCTGAATCCTGGGTGCTTTGGGGACACAGGAATCTGCCCCACTCCTTATTTCCTCGCAGAGCATGGGTAGAGTGTAGAGTGTAGCTGTCTGCAGAGGTTTTGTGGGGGTGGCGGGCACCCTCAGCTCCCCCTAACATGCCCTATTCCCTCAGACTCCGTGCCCGCAGGGCGGGCGGGCCGCTGGGCTGGGAGAGGCGGGCATGGGTGCCTGGCTGCGGGCCATCGGCTTGGAGCGCTATGAGGAGGGCCTGGTGCACAATGGCTGGGACGACCTGGAGTTTCTCAGGTGGGGGCGGGGCTGGAGGCGGACAGGGAGGGTGCCCGACCCCCAGGGTGGAACTAGGGGCCCCTCAGGACCTAGGAGCCTGTCTCCCAGCCTCTCTTCCTCCCACAGTGACATCACTGAGGAAGACCTGGAGGAGGCTGGGGTGCAGGATCCAGCTCACAAGCGCCTTCTTCTGGACACCCTGCAACTCAGCAAGTGAGAGCTGCAGCGGTCCTCCCCCTCATCCGGGTGCCCGCCCGTCACCCGCATAGCTGCGGGTGGAGACGTTGCCAGAAGCAGGATCCCTGTCTGCTGCCTATTTATTGGGGATCAGCGTTCTCCACTGCCCAGTCGTTTGGAATGCCCTAAGTGGGACATCCTGCACTCTCCCTACCTTTTAGGCCCAGGGATGTGGAGGCTTACTAGCCCCTTGAGTTACCAAACACCTTGGTTACTCTAATGCGGACACACCTGCCAGCCCCAGGGGTGTAACGGGGCACACTTGGGGCCCCACTTTCATCGATGTTTCTGCTATTCTTCCCAGAACCTGCAACTCCTACTCCAGGGACATCCGTCCAGAAATGAAGGAATAGCCCGAGGATCGGGCTGGGGTTTATTTAAGTTTTTCTGGGTGGGTTTGGGGAGGGATATGACCATAACCTTAATGTTATTGGGGTGGGAGGTCAGGACCTCAGCCATGAAATGCCAGTTTGCTTAGTTCCCACCTGGTCCTCACTGCCTGGGCTCGGTGGCCAGCCTCACTGGTGGCAACTGCAATGGGGACAGGAGTCTCTCAAGCAGTCTGGAAGGGCTGATGTCTTCAATAAATTAAGTTTTATTTGGATTGAGCAAAATCACCTTAATAAATTACAAGTCTTTTAAAGAAAAAGTAAACAGCAACAACAAAAAAATAGGGAAAAGGAAAACCACATTGTCCAGTTCCCCGGGCAGCTCCTTTTTCTAGCACGTCTGTCCTGCCAGATAGGCTAGGGGTGGGAGGCGACGGACCCCCGGGGCTGCTGCTTATCCCGGTGACAGCCAGGTGGGCGCCCGCGATCACCTTGGGGTCAGGAGTGAGTGACCCGGCCAGCTTGGAAGTCACAGGAGCTGAGATGCCGCTCCTTGGGAACATCTGCTTGGGCACCCTTAGGTGCTAACGCTCTCCCGGAGGGGGTCCTGGTGAGAGTACTCCGCTCTGCTGGGTGCGGGTGGGCACCAACGCAAGGGAGGGCACACCTAGTCAGACACTGGGGAGTGGGGACAGACGGGAAGCTTCCAGACAGGCAGCCAGGACGGGGAAGGACCCGGGGTCCTGCAGGGGAGGGGTGTCGCCCGGGGCCGGCTCGGAGCCTCGGCCAGCGGCTAGAAGAGATTCGTCTTCAGGGCGGGGCCCGGCTTCCGATGGAAGGAGGACAGAACCCCGGAGAAGGGCCCGGGCCCGGGCTCCGCCGGCTGCCAGGCCTTCAGCAGCTCGGCGGCGCCCGCGCCCGGCCCGCCGCCCCCGCCGCCCGCCACGCCGGCCCACAGGGCGCCTTTGAGCGGCTGCGCTCCGGGGCCGGGCCCCGAGCCGAGCGCGGCGGGCAGCGGGCTGGGGCTGAGGCGCGGGCTGGCCAGGCTGGGCGCGGGCGGCGGCGGCAGCGACGCGGTGCTGTCGGGCGTGGGGCTGCACGTGGACTCCTTGGAGTCGTCGTCCTCCGACGAGCAGCGCGCCTCGCCCTTCTTGGCGCCCGGCGCAGCCGCCGCGCCCTTGGCGCTGGCCGCGCGCTCTTGCTTGCGGAACTTGGCCCGGCGGTTCTGGAACCAGACCTGTGGGCACAGGGGCCAGTCAGTCCCCCACCTGGGTCCCAGGAGAGCTCAAGGTCAGCCCTGAGCCCCCAGACGCTGGGGAGACCTAGGTCCCTCCTGGATCGGCGGGGGACCTCGGTGCCTGGTCTCCTGGCCCCGCACCCTTTCCAGGTCCCGGGGTTTGTGTCCCTCGGATCAGCTCTCCCATTGACTCCGCTGCCTCCCGGTACTGGTCTCCTAGAGGGGGCCCTGCGGCCACTCCCATCACCCTAACCACACTCTCCGAGGAAGCCAGGGCACAAGGGAAAACCGTTCGCCCAGGGCGACTAGTCAAAATGTGCCTACTGAACATTTGTCCGCCCGGCAGACGCCCCAAAACCTAGACGTCCCGGGGCTCGCAGGTTTCCCTGCTGTGGTGCTGGGTAAGACACCTGCAAGTGCTGCCAAGAACCCCTGCACCACCCTGCCGCCTTCTTCCTGGCTTAGAAAGAAAAATCCTTGAACCCGATTTTAGTTAGGAGGGAAACCGAACAGGAGGCGACTTTGAAGATATACAGCTCTGGTCTGGTCCCGGTTCAGCCACATCCGGGTTGTGCCTCGGTCCTTTCTCCCGGGTGCCAGTCCTCCTGCTCTCCCTTCCTCGACAGAGCGCACACAGAAAGTGCTTGCACACACCCACCTGGACGCGAGCCTCCGTGAGGTCGATCTTGAGGGCCAGCTCCTCGCGGGTGTAAATGTCGGGGTAGTGGGTCTCGGCGAAGACGCGCTCCAACTCCTTAAGCTGCGCGCTCGTGAACGTGGTGCGGATGCGCCGCTGCTTGCGCTTCTCGTGCAGGCCCGACGGCTCCGGGAAGAACTTGTAGGGCACTGCAGGTGTGGTACCAGGGTAGGGGCAACGAGGGTGGGGGCGTGAGAAGCCGAACTCAATCCCTTAGAGCCCCTAGAGGGAATCCCGTACCCTCCCTTTTCTCCCTCCGTTTGGTCTCCATAACTTCCGGCCCAGCCTCACTGGCGATCCACGGAACCAGCAAGGAAGGCTGTCTGGGACGAGGGACCTGGGCCGCGAGCACTCACTGAAACCAGGAATCCCGAAGCTGACCTCCAGCCAGCCAAGGCCCCTGGATCAGCCATTGTTCCTGTGCCCTGTTCTCTCCACCTTCCCCCAACCCCTGCCTCAGTCCTCCTGCCTGTCTGCCTGCTCTGTTCACAACTAGTCCTGATGTCTACAGGTCGAATAAGCAAAGGAAGTCACCCCACTAACTAGTCTTGGGCCTTGGGGCTCTGCCCCTGAGACCCTCCTGCCAGGTCTACTCCAGCCTTGCTTTCTGCTGTTCAGATTTTGTTCTGTTTATCCCCCCCCCTACACAACACATCTCTCTCCTTTCCAAGCCTCATTTCTTCAGGCATGCCTCTTATCCCTGGTCCTCATTCTCCAAATGTCTCATCTCCATCTTCTTACATCGGAATTTCTCTTCAACTTTCTCTTCCTAGACCACTATTTTCTTTGTGCCCACTGAGAAGGGTTCTTATTTCTTTCTACCTGAGTTCCCCTTCTTTTCTGCTCTTCTGCTCCCTCCCAGGCATCCTCCAGGTGTCCCATCTCCCCTGAAGCCCACCCTAACCCTCTTGTTGACTCTTTCCACATGCCATCCCGTCTGACCCATGGACCATTTTCCAAACACAATCTCTGACTCCTTGTCTCCAACCTGGCTTAGGTCTCTGTGATTTTCTCCATAGTTGCCCCATGTCCCCCAGCCCTCATCTCCAATCCCCCATTCTTATCTCTATCTCACTTATCTGTTTCCAACCTTTTTTTTTTCTCTTCTTCTTTGGCCCCATCTCCTAGTTCTTATCTCCTATCTCTGCCTTCTCAGTTCCCTCACCCCCCCCCATATTCCATCTCTCTCTGCCTCATCCCCATCCCTACAGTCTGAGTCCTATTTCTTGGGAGTCCATCACTCTATTTCCTGTTCTTATCTCCACAATCCCCATCCTCCCGGCCCAGGATCTCCAAACTCCCCATTCTTGTTCCGGTCTCTGGCCTCATCCTCCTGTTCTCGTTTCCCCAGATTCACTTACTTATCCTCCCCCCTCTCCCAAAAGACCCCAGTCTTATGCTTGGGTCCCCTGTGCTCTTCCAAGGATGGAGAGAGGAGGTCAGGTGGGGCTAGGTCTCCAGCTGAAGGGATGGGGATGCCTGAGAGGCCCGGCGGGGTTAGGGTTCAGATGAGGATTCGGATCAAAGGACTTGAGGGATCCTGGATTCTGCAGGGCTCTAGGGGAGAGTCCAGGGCAAGGTGAATGTGGAAATGAAAGTCTCTTAATGATGGAAACTGTTTTTGGTGTTACGGAAAGGTTTGGGCCCAGGTCTAAGACAGGGCAGGAGGGCCAGATGGGGTAGCTCCGCGCATCCTCTGGGACAGTGGTGATAAGGGTGAAGGTCTGACTGGACTGGGCTGGGATCCTATTGTGAGGATACAGGGGATAGAAGGGTTTGGTAGTCAGTCTTTGCAGGTGGAGACAGGAGGGCCTAGTGAGGGGCCTGGGACTGGACCCACGATCTGTTTCTTTGACCTGAAGCATAGAGATTTAGCAGCAAGATGAGGAACCAAGGGATATGAGGGCGAGGCTCCTCTCTACTAAGAGGAATCTGGTGTCACTGGGGGGGGGTCTTAAAGGGCATTGAAGGGTCTGGCCAAGAGAGGGAAGGGGTCGTGGGGCCAACTGCATTAACTTGCAGAGTGGGGCCGGGGCTGGAGGTTCAGCAGGGTTTGGAGGGAGGGTTGGGAGGGGACTGCGCTCACCTGCCGAGTAGGGCGCGGGCTGGTGGTCGCGCAGGGCGCCGAGCGCACAGTTGGAGGAGCCGAGCGCGGGGCAGGGCGGCCCGGCGGCGGGGAAGGCAGGCCGCAAGGGGCTGTACTGGAAGCCGCCCGGCTGGCTGCAGGCGCCGAAGTCGCCGTAGGCGGACGCCTCCATGGCCGCCACGCACGAGTCGTACGAATTGAGGTAGGAGTAGTCCATCGGCCCGAGGGACGGGGGCGGGGGCCGGGCCGGGCCGGGTCGGGGTTTGGGTCCTGGGCCGGATGAAGATCAGGATGGAGATTCGAGCGCCCGCCACCGAGGACCTAGGGCCAGCTCTGAGAGCCCCAGTCCGCCCGCCCCGTCGCGGCCGCACTCGGCCCGGGTGCCAAGCAAGTGCAGCCCCGCCGGCCCGCGCGCCTTTTAACGCGCAGGACCCCGTGGAGGGGCGGGGCGGGGCGAGCCTGGGGGCGGGGCCGGGGCGGCCCAGACCCCGCCCCTAGCCACCCGACCCCCACCCCGAAGGGTTCCTGCAGCCCTCTCGGAGCTCCTGGGCTGCTGGCCTTGCTGCGGGGGAAGCCCATGCCCGGAGCCCCTCATCCTGTCCCAGTCCCGCCCAGACCTTCGGTCCCTTGCACATCGTGCCAAGCCTGAGGGTCCTGACCTCGAGCCTGGCCTCCCCACCTGCGGCCCCCGCGGCGCTGGTGGGAAGAAGTTAATTGAATTGGCTCTGTTAACCGAGTTAACTCCGTTCAGCCCTTCGGCCCCGCCCCCAGCGAGGTCCCCTCGCCGAGGCTGCCCCGGAGCGGGGGAAAAGGAGACCCGGACGGGAAAGAGACGGAGCCTGGGACAGGGGACCGAGAGGGGACGTGGGTATCTAGAGGGGACAGAGAGCCGGGAGAAAGGGCCAGAACCCGTGATGGCGACATGGGATAGAGAGATTCGGGTACACAGATGTTTCAAGGATGAAACATGTAGGAGAGAAAGGCAGGGGTGGAAGTGGGGACAAACTGGAGACGAGGACAAGAATCAGAGAAGGGCGGAAAAAGACAGGCGTGCAGACCGAAGAGAGGCGCGGACTGCGGAGAGCGGGAGAGGGCTGAGACGAACAAGGTCACAGTGGGGTAGGGTACGCTCCGAGACAAGGCCAGGGGCAGAGATGAGGAACAGATGTCCATGGACCCAGAGAAAGAGCCTAGGAGAGATGGGATCTGAGAGCCGGAGCGCAGAGGATGCCCAGGCAAAGTGGTGGACGCGGCTGAGCAGGGAGGTCGCTGGCTCGCTTATCCCAAGGGCCACAGACAGGACCTGGCACCTCCAGGATTCAGCCTGCTCCTCTTCCCAGTTCTTCAGCTCTGCCCTCCCAACCAGCTCACCAGAGTGGGACATCTGGCTGTGTGTGTGGATGTAGGCTGAGGAATAACCAAGTGATCCTTAAATCTCAGTCGCTCACCCCTTTCCACCAGAGACTTTTTCCCCCTCCAGGATCAGCAGGTAAGTCGTACCTCCGTGAACTGTTACCAGCTCTCCAAGCTGTGGAATAATGGGGCACATTCAGAGTCTTTACCAGGAGAATGAATAGAAATGAATTGAGCCCCTCCACCTCCTAGCTTCCAGCACCCAACTTTCTACACTATCGTCTTTGCTAGTCCTGCTGATTCCGGACCCAAGAAAAAGGAACATGTCCTCGTCACCAGTCAAAGCCTTACAGGATCCAGAGAAGCACCCCCCTTCTACCCCTTTAAAAGCACATTGGGGTTACTCATTCTTTACTTGACTCAAACGCCACCCCCAATTCCTGTAAGCTCTCTTCGTAAGAATTTCTTGGAGATATTTTTGTCAAACTACTTTAAAATTTTGGGGGTGTGGTAAAAATACACAGCATAAAATTTACCATAATAATCTTTTTGTTTGTTTGTTTTTCGAGGTAGG
>PVHP010021686.1:12674-29198 GCA_004024765.1 Zapus hudsonius | reverse complement strand
AACTATCTACTGTTTATTCTGTGTTCTTTTCTCTGAATAGCATGAAAAATCAGTCCACCGTCCACAGAGTACCAAAAGAATTTCTACAGATCCATCAGGTAAGAACTGCTTGCTCTGTCCTCATTGTAGTGTTTTTCCTTATATAGCTCAGTGTGTGTATGTGTAAATACTCTTACAGAATGTAGCGACTTTTAAGTTAATCATGGTCTATCAATCAACAGAGTTTTACTGGGAAGTCATGAATAATCCAAAGATGCATATAATTAAATTTGTATTGAACTCTATCAGAAATACGAATTTTATTGAGTACTATATTGCTCAGATAACAAACAATTTCTCAGTTTGTTAAATGGACTACCATTTAATACTATTACAAACATACTTCAGTTTATTTAAACATGGTCAGTTCAAACCAATAATTGAGGTCAATAGATTTGAAAAGAGGTGTGTGCATAACTTTCACATCATAGAGAAACCATCTAAAAGTTGATGTGGTTATGCACGAACTAAAATGTACTTATGTAAAAATGATGAAAACTTCCATGGAGGATTTCACACTGTTATTCTATTTTAGCCTTTAAAATAATTTATTTTGTGATCTTAATATTTGTTATTGCAAAAATTTTGCTCTTCGGATACACTGGTGTGTGTATGTTCACTACTCTCCCTGGCCCATCAAGAACGGCAGTGGTGTCCATGAGAGGGTATCCTAATGGATTTGCACAGAAAGTGCAGAGACATTATTGAATTACCTAGGAAGTAAAATGGGAAGAAACTTTAGTGCGATATTTTATCTCAGAGTTATTTTTTAAGAGATCAGGTGATACAGAAAAACAACATGTGCACAAGCTGGAAACTCAGCAAGTTGAGTCACGCAGACTTTTGAAGAACTTGGTGTTTGAATAAAAGCACAATTACTGCCATTTTCAACAGGCACAGAATGTAATGTCCTTTCTTCCAAGTACTAGGAGGTGCTGGGTTCTTACCAGTGTCATCAAAGCCTCTGTACTAAGGATGGTGGTAGATGGGATTAGACATTTTGAGTAGTATTAAAACAATTGAATGTCTTAAATTCCAAGTTAAAAAGTTTAGATCACATAATCACCTTTCAAAAATTTATTACCAGATGACTAACAAGGTCAGATATGGACTCAAAACTTCTGTTAGTTGTACAGAAGACTCAAATAACTGATAGCAAGAATATGGGTTGGAAACTTGGTACCTGCATTCCTTCAGCAAAGAGATGGGTAGGTCATTGTGGTAGTCAGCTTTCCATCACTCTGACAAATACCTGAAAAACTTTAAGGAAGGAATGGTTTGTTTTGCATTTCCCTGTCGTCATGGCTTTGTGGCAGCTCTGAGAGCAGGTGAAAGAGGAGTAATCCTGTTCCCTCATGGAAGTGGGAAACAAATTGAAAATCAAGAAGGGTCCAGGATCCCAATGCCAAGGGTCACCCAAACCCTCGCCCCACTCTAAGGGCAGGGCCTAAAACCCTCTTAACAAGCCCGCTTGCTTCCCAGGGACACTAATGTCTGAGGAGTATTGCCCTCAGACGATGAGCTCAGCCATGGGCAGGAATTCAAACTCTGCTGTGATCCTGGGTGGCCCCTAGTTTCTGTGACTCAGAGAGCATCCCTGGGAGCAGGTAGATTCCAGGCAGACAGGTGAGCCAGGCCCTGACAGCTGTTCCCTGTGCCCCCAGAGGCGCTCTGGGACAACTTGCTGCTCTGGCTGGCTGAGGAGCTCTCGGATGAAGGCGCTGAGGTCCTCGCAGCATCCCTCCCTCTGCGCCGCAGCACCGTGCAGGTCATCAGACTCAAGCACCCCAACGACCTGACCCAGCAGATCCACGAACTGCTTTGCTTCTGGAAAAGATCGCTCCCCACTGCCACCGACAAGCTTCGCCTCCTGGCTCGCCACCTCCGCAAGATGGGCCGGAGAGACCTTGCAGAGGAGCTGAAGTTCAAGTGGGAGAATCAGGTGTTCACCGAGCCTCAGCCCTGGTTTGACGTGGCCGCCGTGTAATAAAGGCTGAAAGATTCAGGATTTTAAAGATCGTTTCTATCAATTTTTCTTTTCCAAGCAGTGTCCAGATTAGACAGTTTGATGTGAGTCTAGTTGAGAGATCAAGGGAAACTGAGGCACGAGACAGGCAAATTCCTGGGTCCCAGCTCCTCTCCTTGCTGAGCCACCAAGAACACCTTGAGGTCAGTTTAGCTGAAGAGCTTTTGCAAGAGTTCTCTCTGCTTGCATTTCAAAAGTCCAAGCTCTTCTCTCAGAGGGAAGTAAAGATCAGATGCACAGAATCGTTTTCTTCTCTTATTGTCATCTACATAAAATTAGCTGCTCATGACTCCAAGCAACCATTTTCAGTTTCACGGTTGCACTGGCCCACAGGTAACAATATGAAGTCCACCAGGCTCAGGCTGGTGATGGAAAGTCACTTAAAGGAAACCAAGAAGCTCGAAATAAATTAGAAATAGAAAAAAAAAAAACACTCAGCCACTTAAGGCCACAAGCTTTTCTTTCATAACAAGGTAGCTTGGAGTTGGAATATATATATATATATATATATATATATATACAATCTTATTATTAGTGAAATGAAGCAGTACAGGGAAAATGAAGTGTAAGTGAGATAATTCAGGGCTGACTTCACCTACTTGAAAAAGTGCATTTTACTCAGCTAAGAGAGACTGTTTCACATAAGCTCTATATGCACCCCATTAAAATCCAAAGCCTTCAATCCCTGATGCTTGTGAGCATTAAGGCTCTGGAAAACCTATTTTAGCACCCCGAAGCAGTTCAATAGAAGTGAGACATTAAATTAATTTTACTGATTCATTAATGCAAGCCCAGTATATCTTTGGCTTGCAAACACAGTAGGTATTAACTTCAATCATTTTTATAGCACAGTTTTGTTGGAATTTTTTGTATGTGTGCAACATTGCATTTTGATTGTTATAGTCTCTCATTTTCTTCTTTTCTCACATGACTTCCGTGTCCCCTCCACCTAAACCCTTCGTCTTCTCCAGCTAGTTCTGTTTCTTCTTTGATATCTGTTTTTCTTAACAGTTTTCTTTGCTGTATGAAAGCATTTAATTTCATGAGGTCCCATTTGTTGATTATTGGCCTTATGTCCTGAGCAACTGGAGTTCCATTCAGTAAATCCTTACCTGACAATATATCTTGAAATGTTTCCCTATTTTTTTCTTTGTCAATTTCAGTTTCAGATCTTATATTAAGATCTAATAAATTTGGAGTTGGTTGTAATTTCATTCTTCTAGATACATTTACTTTTCAAGCACAATTTGATTAAAAGGCTGCTTTGTTTTGTTTTTTTTTTTCAATGAGTATTTTTGGCAGTTTGTTACTATGGTTCTGTAACATACCTTGAAATCAGGTATGGTGATATCTCCAGCCTTATTCTTTTCCCTCAGGATTGCTTTGGCTACCTGAGTCTGTCTGTGCTTCCCAATCAGTTTTAAGATTTTCTTTCACATTTCGGTGAAGAACAGCATTGGAATTTTGACAGAGATGGCATTAAATGTGTCTATTGCTTTTGATTAAATAACCCTGTTCACAATATTGATTCTTCCAATCTGTGAACATGTTGATATCTTTCCAAGTGTCTTCTTAAATTTCTCTCTTAGTATTTTAAACGTTATTTTAGAGCTCTTCTACTTCCTTGGTTAGATTTATTCCAAGGGTTTTAAAAACATTTTTTTATTAACAACCTCCATACATATACACAGTATGTCATGAACATAGCTCCTTCTTACCACACTTCTTTATCCTTCCTCTTCTCTGCCCCTTTTTTCCATCATCCATGGCCACATGTGGATGGACCCAGTATTTGGAAGGTAGCAATAGCCACTGTGAGGTTTGGAAAATAAGGGCCACTCTGTTTTCCAAGAGAGTGTTTGAAAGCACTCCTTGTCATTCTCTTGTTCTTCCATCCTTTCCAACATCTCTTCTGCAAGATTCCCTGAGCCACGGTGGGTCTCATAAACATATCTTATTTGACATCAAATATTAGATACCTAGAAATTAGTGAAATTATATGAAGAGCTAAACATTTTGATAGTCCTCAAATTTAAAAACAGTATTTCTTCTACAGATTAATCAAGGAGTTATACATCTATTTGATTATAAATTGAAAATATCAACTTCCAAATACATTTTAAGAAAAAACATGCCCTATTATTCAACATTTTTTTATTATTACATATTACCAAATATTTATGTGTCATTGTGTCTTCTTGGAATAAATAAAATAGTAAAATGTTAATTGTTTTGTTGATTACAATAAGGAAAGAAAATCTAGGCGTCAGGGGTGCTGGCTCAGTGGAGGAAACACTGGTAGTGAAAGCTTGATTACATGAACACCTATCCCCAGACCTCATGTAAAAGCAAGAAGCTGTGATAGTGTCCATGGTGAGAAGGGAGACAGACACAGCAGGGTTGATGGGCGGAGAAGGGATCTGTTGGAAGCTTACTGATGAAAGCAGAGAGGAAAAACTACCACCAGCATCTCCAAAAGCAAGCAGCCATACAGCAGGGAACCCCAGGCAGAGTTCAGCCTGCTCTCTGCACATCTTAGGCTGGCATTCCAGGTCAGCCCCCAATAACACCTTAGGGATGGACCCTAAGATCCACCCAAGGTGATACTTCCTCCAGCCAGGAGGCTGGAGACAATTTTTTAATTAAACTCCTGAATCTATTGGGGGACATCCATTCAAACTACCACAAAGTCCTTGCTGCAAGCAAGGTGTAAAACAAGGACTAATGGAGGAAAGTCATCCACTGACTTCCACACACATACCATGGCATGTTTAGGCCCACACTAACAAATCAACATGAGCACACACACACACACACACACACACACACACACACACACACACACACACAAAACCACATACATGCACACCTAAAAGAAAAGAAAATCTAACATTTCTCTGCAGATTAGTATTTTGAATTATTGTGAATATTCTCCTCCAGCCCCACCACCTCACTCCAGCTGCCCGCCTGGCCTCCACCTGTACATGGTCCCCCTACTATTATAATATGGATGTATTTTCTTCCAGAGGCTCTTTTCTCTTGCAAGTAAATATTTTTAGTTATATTTATATGCATATGCATACACACTGTACACATATTCATATATGTGCTTATGTGCACACCAGTATGCATGTATGCATAAATCTCCTTATAGACATGGCTTCATTTGTCCATCTACTTACACACACACACATGTACACGTACATACACACTTTCTCAGTTTCCATATATATACCCTCATTATATATTTATATGTTTGTATTACTTTCACTCATGCAGACACATGCATCCCTACCACACACCTTACACAAACATACACTTAAACAGTGCACATACTACTTACCTCATAGACTTGCATCTTCCTGTGCACTTCATGTGATCACACAAGGTCATTAACATCTCTCTCATCTTTCACCCAACTATATTTATTCACCTTCATAACCACCCATACATACATGTAGTCTCAAGTTTAGTTGGACATTTTCAGGTAGACTCAGACCTCTTCTCTCACAGGGAACACTTCCTTTCATTGTAAACACACATAGTTTCAACATCCATATTACAAGAAACACATGCATTGCATCATTTGTATACCTTCACCTGCATATCTATGTTCTCTCACACTCCCTTTTTGACAACCCACTCTTACCCCATCTTTTTCTCACACACACTGTGGTAGTTTGAATAATGTCCCCCAATAGAATTTATTATAATTGTATTTATTAAATTATTAATTGTCTCCAGGCTTCTGGCTGGAGGAAATGTCACTTTGGCCTGGCCTCCTGGGGTCTAGCCCTTTCTAATTTGGATGCAAAATACTAGGGATAGATATGCAAAAGAAAAGCCAGAACCCGGTCTGGCAGTTCTGCATTTTGTGATTTACAGTATTACAGTGTGCTTGCTTGCTATTGGAGGGGCTGTTCTCTCTCTCTCTCTCTCTCTCTCTCTCTCTCTCTCTCTCTCTCTCTCTCTCTCTCTCTCTCTCTCTCTCTCTTTCTCTCTCTGCTTGCTTCTGAAAAAGGGGGCCAGCCTTTTTTCCTTAACTTCCCCTGGGTCTGTTACTTCAATAAATTCCTTCCTCCCCAAAATTGTGCCTGGTTTGGAGATTCATCCCAGTGACGTGTGACTGACTACGACACACACTTATATACATATTTTCATAAATACATGTTTCATATACTTTGACACACTTTTCCCAGAATTAAAATTTTAGGATATTATTGCAGCAATAAAACTCTACAAGGCATAGAAAAAAATCATCCCTTCAGCATTTCCTCTCAGTGAGGTAATCCAGGGAACATCTTTCTCTTCTGTTAGAGGCCTGCACTGGAACACCTGATTGCAGCCCATGGCCACGTGAGCCTGCTCCCTGTCTGATGGAAGACCTGCAGGGATCATCCCATCACTAGCCTCTGGCTTCTGATTTTGGCAAAGGGACGCCCTAGCAGGAAACGAGCAGGAGGAAGAGGGTGATGTCAACTATGCCCTGTTGTCCCCCATCTCAAGGTCACTGCTCCTTTCTAGGAGACACCTCTTCCCTAGTTTTTTTTAAACAAGCTTATTTATTGTTAATAATAATTAGATACATTGAATGATCAAGTCTTGTGATGGTAACCCCATTTCCCTCCTCTCTGTGCCGAACCTGCTGGGGGCCCTCCTCAGTGGGATTAGGGTTATGAATTGGACAAGAAGTAGCCAATTTTTTTCTCTGTATGTTGTTACTGAGGGGGGCAATGTCTCTGGATATCCTCCCCCACCATGGCTCTTACAGTCTTTCTGTCCCCTCTTCCTCAAAGTTCCTGGAGTCATGGTGGGTGAGTTTTATGTTGAGATCTTACAAGTCCAGTCTCTGGATTTCTGCTTTGGACTGTGTTGGGTATCCTCAGTGTCTGTCTCCATTACCCTTTCATAGGTTATCTGACAAGCTGTGGAGTGAGTTCTCTTGTTCATCACGCCACTTCCTCAAAGGTTTCATTTGGGTTCTATATTATAAGTTAGGGGTGGTTCATCTCCTGCATGGGTATCAGCCATCACCCATGTCCTGTTGGTAGAATGGGTTTGTCCAGGGTTGTCATTGCCTTCTGAAAAATACAAACAGAATCTCCAACCAAGAGTGAGATTGGTATAGGTTAAATAAGACAAACATTGTTAATTCGACAAGATTTCAATGGGTGTCACCTCTATACATCTCTGGTAGTGGGAGTTTCCCCTGGGAGCCCAGGTTCTTGGTCTCATAAGTTAGTCCTGGATGCCAGTTCTAGCTAAGGTTCCTTGCCACTGAGTGGATATCTTAGCCAACCAGCAGGCCAACAATTACCCAACTAGATATAGCACTACTGTTACACAGATGGGCACTTCTTGACTTGCTGGTCTCTGGTATATAGCAGTGTCCTCTGCATTCTCATAACATTGGCTGGCATTGTGTATCAATGATCTCTGCTTTCTCCGAATATTAAATATCATTGGCCACTTTCCCCTGGAAGCATATGTAATGCCTTCCACCACTGCACAGGCTACCGTCTGGGAGCTGGTTACCTTTCCAAATCCAGCAAGGAGACTCTTGGTGTTGTGTGATGACAATCTGTGGTATCTTCAGCAATAGGGTCTTAACTTTTGCCTAGGGCGGGTACTCAAGAGCCTTGCCATAAGCCTGTCTTGTTTGGAGACCTTGTGGGTCTCTGCTCAACGGCTCAGTGTGAGAAGTAACCAATTACTGGGATAGGGAATTATAGGGCTGAACAACTTGTCTTGGGGTTAGGTTCTCCCCTTCCCCTTTCAGGGCCGCTCTTACCAGACAATGCCCCAGGTTACTTGAGAGCTTGCTGTATGAAAGAAGGATTTTATGATGTCAATTCATTATTAGATTGGAATAGTGCATATCTTCCCCACCCTCCCATTCCCCTCACCTCCCCTAATTTCCTCCCTTCTCTTTGTTAGTTTCTCAATTCCCCTGTCAAGTTGCTTACTAGTCAGGCTTAACCTGGTTAGGAACCGCATCTGAGGGGGAATATGTGACATTTGTATTTTTGTTCTTATGTGAGTTTGCTTAGTATGATCTGTTCCAATTCCATCCACTTTTCTTTAAATTTCATTACATCATTTTTCCTTTCAACCTTGTAGAATTCCATAGTCTATATGTACCACAACTTTGATATCCATTCGTCCAGTGATGGGCATTTGGGTTGATTCCAATTCTTAGCTATTATGAATTGAGCCACTATAAACATGGTTGAGCAAATATCTCTGTGCTGCTGAGGGGAGAAATCTTAAGGGTAGTAGATGAATAGATGGGTCCATTGGTAGCTCTATATCCACCCTGTTCAAAAACCTCCACACTGCTTTCCATAGTGGTTGTACAAGTTTGCAATCCCACCAACAGTGAAGGAAGGTCCCCCACCCCCAATTCTAGCCAGCATCTATCCTTGGACTTTTTTTTTTAATGATTGCCATTCTGACAGGAGTAAAGTAGAATCTCATTGTAGCTTTGACTTGCATTTCCCTGATGATTAAGGATGCTGATCACTTTCTTACCTGAGAACTGGACATTTGTGTTTCCTCCTCTGTGAATTCTCTGTTGAGATCAATGCCCTGTTTTGTGAGAAGACTGTTTGATTTTTTTATTTTTTAATTTTTTGAGTTCTTTGTAAACTCTAGATATTAAACCTCTCTCCATGTTATAGCTGGCAAAGATTATCTCCCAGTCTGATGGTGGTCTGTTGGCTCTGAGTATGATATGTTTGTCTGTACAGAAGCTTTTTAGCTTGATGAGTTCCCATTGGCTAAGTGATTCTTGTTCTTCCTGGGCTACTTCCTCCTCCTATCTCATGTAGAGTTCCCCCTACTTTTTCTTCCAGGATTTTCAGAGTTTCATCCCCGGGTTTTGTTAACAGTCCTTTCTCTTGTTTCCTTTGGTTTAGACCTAGTGCCAGCTTTGTTGAATGGAGGGGCTACACCCCCTCTTCTGGGTCCCCTGGATATTCTTCCTTCCCTTTTAAGATAAAGCTCCTTCAACTGTTAAGTGTATCATGTGTTTCTTACTAAAACCCAGGCTGACACATCTCTTCACTCCTTCTCCATGATTTTAACAACTTATATGTCTAAGTTTTTCCAGAATGGAAGTCATGCTTTTTTTCAGCAGTTTAAAATATTACTATCTAATTTGTGAGTATTGTTCATTGCCTTAAAGTACTTGAGTAGCTGCATGCTAGCTCATATAGACACATTTATTAATTTTAAAAAATTCCATTAAAATAAAATAATTTAATATTTTATATTTTATAATATATATATTATAATTTAATAATTTATGTTTGCCTTTAAAATTAAATTTTTTACATTTGAAATTCATCCATGTTGTCATGTCCTGTTATAATTTGTTTTTGAAATGTGGAATATTCAGTATATATTAAAAATGCTTCTCTTCTATTGTAGATAGCCACAAGAATAGATCCTATGTCAAGGCTATTGGACACAATGCTGTTATGGAAAAAAATTCCATACCTTTTAGCAAACATTCATATTCATTTCTTTCAGGCACACATGAAAGAGTGGAATAATAGGTTGCCATAATTAATTTAACCAAGCATATTCAGGACTACTTCACAATTCAGTCTTGGACATTATTATTAAAGTGCTTGTTGTGTATCAGAGAGGGTAGAATAATTGCTTTCACTAAGGAACCAGCACCATTCTATTAATTTATCAGTGCTCAGTTTTAAAAATGAAATAATTCTTACCTTTTTATTTTTCCTATAAAAAATATGTGTTGGTTCAGTTACCTTAATTAAATAACTAATTATATCTGGAGTGTAAATTCTTGTTTAGAGCAATTAACTATTTTTAATGCAGCTGAAGAACACATGTTAAAAATTCGTATTCTCAAGGATTTTAGAGAAAGCCAGACACATTTTAGGTAAGTATACTTTGAGCACATTCAAACCTTATTTTTTTTTCAAACCTTATTTTCAAAACGGCTACATTTTGTGACAAAGGTCTATTTCCTTCAGTAATTTTAGGAGGATGTTATTAATATTTTGAGTGGCATATTATTACCTAAAATAACTAACCTGTACTGGCTTATGAATTTCAGGCCACGCAGCATTCCTATCAAGTAGGATCAGCAAGGTTCTTCCCACACAGCTCAGTTCACTGGGGCAGGTGAAGTGATGAGAATCACTGTTTGAATAAATATCTGGACTCAAGCAGCACAGGATAGAAAGCAGGCAGCAGCGTCAAGGAAGGGAAATTTAGAACATTTCAAGTCTGGAGGCTCCGACTTATACTTTCCATCTGCTCCTAGTGTTTGCAAGAAATGGTCAGTGCTCCCAAGGGTTCTCCTGAAGAGCCCTGAGCTGCACTACAGATCTAGAGGTTGACCTAAAGTTCAAAGTCAAGCCACTTGAAGGCAGAGAGTCGTGAAAGGGAAGAAGGAAACATGTAGTGAGGTGAAAATAGGGCAATGGCTAGCTGGGGATTCCCAGAGGTTCTGTCATGAAGTCTACTTCTGTAATCTAACCTCCTCAGCATGTTCTTGCGTGGTCTGCATATTTCCAAAGATATCATGTCAGCCATTTAATCTCAAGGTCACCACCTTTTCCAGTCTCTTGTGTTTATTCCCTAACATATGCAATACTTATTTGGTATGGTTATCTACTTTTTGTAACTGGGCAAACGCTTCTGTGCACCTACATAAGAGTGGGGATGCTGGTCTTTGGTCACTGACATGCTCTTATTCACTTAAGACTCTATGTGGAAATCACTGGAAATGTATGCCAATAAATGATTGACTTTCCAGTATCCTTATATTGTGCATAAGAACACCACAAAGTGGAATTCTATGGTACAGCTTAGATTAGCACTCCGATGATATTTTGAACCAGCCGTATTAAAATGTGCCTCCAATCCCAGTAAATAGTAGGCTGAGATAGTAGCAAGGAGAGTTCAACTCTACCCTAACCTATATGACAATGTCTTTAAAAATAAATAAACAACCAACAGTGAGAACCCCAGAGATACTATTTCCAAAGACCTATTTTCTTCTACCTCCATACTTTCCATCCTTCTGATCCTCTGTTCCCCCCCTCCAACCTCCCACCAATCTTCTTTACCCAGAAATTGGAGAATTTGTTTCAAGTTTCCTGAATTCTCAGGGTTGGATTACTCGCCCATCACAGCCACCCACAAAGATAGTTAGGACTCTCCTGCACACTGTTGTCATGGCCTGTTGACCTGGCTTTTTTCCCCAGTCAGCATGTTGGGTTTTTTTGGAGAACAGTGCTTTGAATTTTGTCCAACCATGGAGTCCAGAACTTGCAAGCTCCCAGCACATAGTAGGCATTCAACAATTCTTCTTCAATTAATACATGAGGAATGCCATCAGGACATTGTCATGTTATCAGGACTCTTGTCTTATTCCGTTTTCTCTGAAAAGCGACCCTGTTTTGCCAGATAGCATGTCTGAAAGGAGAATGAGCTCAAAGTAAGTCCACCCTACCCTCATCCATGCAGCTGGTGACCAGTCACAAAGAAAACACAAAGGTAACAAGCATCAGCCCCGCACCCCTAAACACACTGCAGCTCACAGTGGCCCCTTAGACTAACTGTTGCTTTGGGGGACTCTGAGAAGCAGCTCTCCAAATCATACAATATGAGAAACTTTGCTGTGTGAAATCCTATCAGTAAGAAACAGTATCCCTTTCTCGCCTGGAGGATCGAAGTCACTTTGACACAGAAAAACATTCTCGATTTTCAGCCTTCTCAGTGCAAAGCTCCAGGCAAAAGGGCTTCTGGGTACAGCACTCTACATGAACATAACATTCTCCCCTTTCTTGTTTTCAGGGAGGAGGGGCTGCGAATCCACTTGTCACGCAGACCTAATCTTGAACCCTTCAAACACAGCTCCCCTTTGCTTTGGGTCTGCTAAAATAACAAACTCCACCCTAGTCTAAGTCTGTCTTTTCTTTTGTTTAAAGAGACGCTGACTACTGCTTTAAAGTGCAATCTCTTTCATTGAAATGAGTCAGTGCACTAAATTTTGTTGTATTTCAGGTAATCCCTGAGTCCTTCCCTGACTGAGTCACCCATGGGATTCTCCTGTATTCAGCCCAGTGGAAACAGAATGACCAAGTTCCGCAAATGCAGTCAGAGTCAAGGATACGTTTTATATATATCACAGGATGACAATTTATTCTGTGCCTATGGATGATCACTATAAGTCATAACCAGAGAGTTAAAGGACCACGTAACTGGCGGTTATTCTATTTTTTGGTCCAGAGAACTATTCCACTTTTTATTTTTCTGGCTAGCACTGGAGTGGATGTAATAGGAGAGAGGAAAATAAAACAGAGGTATCTCTGTGCTGGGCTGGCAACAAGACTTTTCCCTTAGAGAAGTCATTTGAGAGGAGTTATCTACTTACTAGACTAAGCAGGGTGGGGTCAGGAGCTGAGGCAAGAAATTGGAGCAGAAACTAAGAGAGAAACTCAAACTTAGATTGTTAGTACATGGGCTGAGTCTACAGAAACCACACAGAAGACCTGTCTTCTTAGGAGGCTGACTATTACACACTTACCTCCTTTGACTTCATATTTTTCAGTATTTCAGTTAAAAACTATCCATTGTAATTTTGCATAAAAAAGATTAAAAATGCAACATACTATTATATATATATATATATATATATATATATATATATATACTATATATGTGTACATATATATAATCATTTCAGGAATTAACCCAAGCTTTGTGACCTACAAGGCTCTACCAATGCCAGACAACCTGAAACTTTACGAAAATCCCTGCAATTCCCAGATATGACCACAAGAGGGGACCCGTGTCTCACACAAAATTGAGGCTACATTGAAGACCTTGTAATGAAGTTTCTTTATATTGTAGGCTGGATGTGTACGTAGAGTACTTGCTTAATGCTTTTTTTTTTTTAAAGGAGATGTTTTCGAGTACAGTAAATCATTTATCCTATGACTTATAGTAAATATACCTCAAAAGTAATAATAGGTTATTTTGTAGCGAAATTCTTCTCTAATAATACTACAATGTCTAATAATACTACAAATGTCCCATTTGCTATGAGAGAAAATATACAGAAACTGATGCATTGATACAGTTTTTCTATGTTACATTGCAACTTGTGTTTCCTTGATAAAATCAATTAAAGCGATACTATAATATATTATTGATTACTGGAACAATTATTGGAACTGTTTTTTGAAATACTTTGAAAATAGCCATCAAAAGTATGGGCAGTAAACTACTAACAATAGAATCTAGCCAATTCAGGAATGTGTATCTCAATTAACCTATACTGATCCCACTCTCCGATGGAGATTATTTGTATGTTTCAGAAGGCTCCGAGAGAGCTGTGGCTCATCCAGCCCTACCAATGAGCCACAGTCCGATAGCTATCTTCCTGTCAAGAGATGAGCCACCCCAGACCTACCTTGGAGAATCCACATGACACCTCACAGAGAGTGGTGGGATATGCAAGAGACCTACAACCACAGCCAATCAGTCAACCCAGAATAAACCAGTGAGACAGACACCAAACGATTTTAAACACAACCTCAAGCAGAAGTACAGAGACCCCTAAGACATCAACAAGAAAGCAGCCTTAATACTCACCCACCATGACTCAGGGAACTGAGCAGAAGAGGGGGTAGAAAGATTGTAAGAGCCATGGTGGGGGAGAATATCCAGAGACATTGTCCCCTCAGTAACAATATACAAAGGGGAGTGGAACTGGGTTGACACCTAGGCCATCCATAACCCCCTACCCCATGGACTGATCCAGTTTGCCCACGGAGGAGGAAATCCAACTGACCTGGGACAGGGAAGAGGGAAATAGGGGAATTGGAGACATCAACACATTATTCCCTTATTAAGTGTACCTATTTATGGATAATAAAAATTAAAAAAAATAAAAAGTATGGGTAGTACTATTAAACAAATACACTCTAAAGAGTTCACTTCTCAACAAACATCAACTAACGTTATTTCTAAAGAATCACTTTTTAATTTATGGTTTATCAATACATGAAAAAGGCTAACAAGAAACTTCATTTTTCATTGTCCAATCATATGTTAATTGGCATCTAGTTTCCTGGCTATTGTGTATATTATTACCATGAAAACTGATGTGCAACTATCTCTGTGGTAGTCCTTGGAGAACATGCCCAGTAGTGGTAAGGCAGTTCTGTTTCTGATTTTTTGAGAACCCTTCATACCGATTTTAATAATGGCTAGAGCACTTTGCACTCCCACCAGCAGTGAATTAGAGTTTCTCTTTCCCCACATCCTCACCCAAATTTGCTGACAGCTTTCTTGATGATAGGCATTCTGATCAAGGTGAAATGGTATCTTAAAGTGATTTTAATTTGCATTCCCCTCATGGTTAGGAAGGCTGAACACTTGAAAATATGTATTAGTCATTTGTATTTCTTCCTTGGTGAATTTTATGTCCATTTCATTATCCTATTTGGTTCTTGGGTGTTTTGATTTGAGTTTTAATTTGTACAGTTCTTTAAAACTTGGACCTTAGCTCTGAGTCTGAAATACAGCTGGTAATGATGTTCTCACATTCTGTTTATTCACTTTGCTGATGCTTTTTATGTTTTACAGAAACATTTTCATCTCATGCCGGCCCATTTGTTAATTCTTGGAACTATTTCTTAGGCTATTGGAATCCTCTTCAGAACGTTCTTATATCTTTTATGATTATATTTTGAAGTGTATTTCCTATGTGTTCCTCCAGCATTATTAGCATTTTTGGTTGCAAATTAAGGTCTTTGGTTTAGTTTTAATTGATCATTTTTACAGGGTGAAAGATATGGAACTTATTTAATATGTCTACAGGTGGACCACCAGTTTTGTCACAACCCTTTATTAAATTGGATATCTTTTTTGGCTTGTCAAAAATTAAGTTGTAGAAGTGTGGGTTTATTTCTGGGTCCTCTGCTCTCTTCCATTGGTGTACGTATGTTTTTGTGCCAGTACCATATTCTCTCTCTCTCTCTCTTTTTTTTTTTTTTGGTATTTCGATTTTTCGATGTAGGGTCTCGCTCTAATCCAGGCTAACCTGAATTCACTATGTAGTCTCAGGGTGGCCTTGAACTCACGGCGATCCTCCTACCTCTGCCTCGCCAGTGCTGGGATTAAAGGCGTGCGCCACCACGCCCGGCTACCATATTCTCTTTATTACTATCACACTGCAGTGTAATTCCTACAGTAGGAGGTCACATGTTGTACCACCTCCTGCTGTGACCTTAGGAGAGTAGAATTCTCTTTTCCAGGTAACTCTATGGGTGGCATTAATTTTGCCATACCTATTAATTAAGTTCCTTATGAAGATTTATTGCAGCTTTAGTCCACACATAATAGGATTTATTTTTCATAAATCATTTAATTTATATGTTTCCAAATTTGAAAATTTGTAATGACTACCTAATTTTTTTTCTCTGGTGGTTAGACTATATTTCTCAATACTTTCTTGTATTGAAACTCAAATTATACTCAAAAGTTCTTTTCTTCTGAGGAGAATAATAGGAACAAATAAGGGGCAGTTTCATTACTGTTGTCTTTTCATTTCTATGCCCATATTTCTACAAAATAAACTTAATCTCTCCTCACTTGTGTTTTTCCCCAGTTCTCACATATGTAGCCTTGCTTGAATGTTCTTTGACCATTTAAGACTTTTTTCCCTGAAACTTTGGTATTAGGTTATTGTTTATTTCATCCAAGTATTCTCCTACAGCAAAAGCTATGAATAATTCATTTTCACACCTAAATGTATCTATAACAAAATCACTTCACTAAAATGAATGATAAATGACACAATTTTAAGGGAATTTCTTTCTTGTTTAAATGTTTAGGCTAAATGTTACTTGGATTTATTTGGAGCACTTGAAAAATACGCTTTCCACAATGTGGACTCGAAAGTTATACTAAATCAACAATACAAAAATAAGGAACGTGAGCAACAAACTGACCACCTAAACAAAAAACAATGCAAAAAGGTTCACTCTTACTAAATGCGTAAAAGGTGGACAGAAGTTTGTTAATCGTAGAAGATAACGGGGTCACTGGGTAATGATTCCATAGCAGAATATCTCTCTCACAAAGAAAACAAGGGGCAGAAATGGGCACAACTTCCTACAGGCAAGACGTTTTACCACATGGTTAAGAAATTCCAAGCCATGCTAAGTTCAAGATCATTCCTTCTAAACGTATCTGTCATGGTTTGATTCAGGTGTCCCCCACAAACAAATGAATGTGTTCTGATAGATCGATCCTCAGCTGATGGCAATTCGGGAATTAGAACCTCATTAGAGCTGTGTTGTTGGGGGTGGGCTTATGGGGTTATAAGCCAGCTTCCCCTTGCCAGTGTTTGGCACACCTTCCTGCCGCTGTTTGCAGTGCTGTGGCAGAGGTGATGTCCAGCCCTC